>JANPXK010001077.1:0-67372 GCA_024704745.1 Rosa lucieae
CTCTCAATATTTCTCAAGTCCTTATTCTGTTTGACTATTCTAGAATCTCCAATTGGACCCATATTGTTTTTGTTTCTTCCTTAAATTCGTTTGTCTAAGTGGAAAGATTGATATCCAAATAGACTTGGCAATGACATTTGTTCTTCCCCATTTGCTCTTCCTCATTCTCTTGTTTATCATAAAAGGGACTAGAAATGGAATGGTCATGCTCCTTTAAATGATCGATTTTGACGGACCTGTTATTTATCATAAAGGGATTATCATTTTAGTAAGGGTTTTTGTCCATTTACCCTAATTCTAGGTTCATTTATCCCACTTATCCCATTCAGTTTTTTTTTAATTCTCCCTTACCCATAAAGACTCTAATAAGGTCTTCCCTAATATCCAATTAATTTTTTTTTTTAGATTATTTTACCCTCACCAGTTTGTTACATATAGAGAGAGAGAGAGAGAGAGAGAGAGAGTGAGAGGGAGAGAAAATGGAAGAGAGAGAAGCCATAGGAGACTTTGCCCGAGTCAGGTCACCGGCCGCCGGATTCCGAACTTCTCTGGAAACCTCGCTGGAGGTCGTCGGAGATCTCATAGGTCGGGGGAAAAGTTTATTGCCCCCAAATAGACCTATATTGTCTCCCAATAAACCTCTATTCCCCCCCCCCCCCCCCCCCAATAGAGGAATAATAAACCTCCCAATAGACCTTTATTGGGGGGCAATAGACCTCCCATACATTAGCGTCATCGTCCTTGACGCCAGGGTCATTATCATGGTCTACAAGATCTTCGTCTTCTTCTCTTTCTGGAACATCCCACAAGTGCCTATATTGAATTTTCTGGACAACTTTCCAAGGATGCCCCAATTTCAGGTCATCAAGATAAAACACCTTATGGGCTTGTTTTGCTAGCACATAAGGATCATGTTGGTACCATTGGTTTTTAACGTTCAACGACGTCAACTGGTAGTCAAACTTCATCTTTTTGGGATCAGAATTATACCATTGACATTTTAAAAGAATTGTACTGTACTTTTTTTCGAAAATGTAATTGAACCACACTAACCAGACTCCCATAAAAGGTGCAAGGTTCACAATTATGGGACCTAGGAATGGGCAAACGGGGGGCGGGGGAGGGGTACCTGCGGGTTTTCCCTACATTTGTCAAGCAGGGGTAGGGGCGGGGTTCCCCATCACAGGTGAGGGGCAGGGGCGGGGTTTCCCATTACCCATGCCGGTTCCCCATTTTTTTTTTTCAACTAAGGCATTTTTATAATTTTTCTAATTCCCCATGAGGATCCAACAGTTAGATCTTCGTATAATTGTGAAAAGACGATTCAAAAGGAGATCCATGAGGATTCGACCGTTTGATCGTCGTATAATTTTGTGAGGATGATTTTAAAGGCAATCTGGGACGATCCAATCGTTGGATCTTCACATAACTTTGAGAGGATGATCCTAAGGGCGATCCGTGAGGATCCAACCGTTGGATCTTCGTAAAATTGTGAAAAGATTATTCAAAAGGTGATCCATGAGGATCCGATAGTTGGATCGTCATATAATTTCGTGAGGATGATTCTAAGGGCGATCCGGGACGATCCAACCTTTGGATCTTCACATAATTTTGAGAGGATGAACCTAAGGGCAATCCGTGAGGATCTGACCGTTGGATCATATTATAAATTGGTAAATATGATACTCTAGGTGACCCGTGAGGATCTGACCGTTAGATCAACGTATAAATAGGTAAAGATGATCCTCTATGTGATCTATGAGGATCCGACCGTTGGATCGTTGTATAATTGTGATTTGTGAAAAAAATATTTAAGAAAAAAAAGTGCATTACCTCTCAATTGGATACATCCAACGGTATCCCACTAGGCTAGCAAGTTTAGCCTCGCGTGGCAAGTGCACGGCTAAATGAACCATAATGTCAAAAAATGCTGGAGGGAAATTTTTTTCTTGTTTGCATAATATCAGTAAAAAAATTTATAGTTTGTTGGAGGGAAATTATTTTGGAAAAGAATTTTCTTTTCAAATATTTAATTTATTAGCCTCACTCAGATTTGCCTTAAAGAGATTGTCTCAAGGGGAATTCTCTTCACCCAAATTTTCCTTGAGGGGATTATTCCTCACCCATGTTTATCTTGCGGGGATTTCTACCTACATAGATTCACCTTGAGGAAATTTTGCCTTACCCGAATCCGCCTTGAGAGGTTTTACCTCACTCAGATTTGTCTTGAGGAAATTTCACCTCACTTAAATCCGTTTTGAGAGGTTTCACCTCACCCAGATTAGCCTTGAGGAGAGTTTGCCTCACCTAAATGCTCTTTGAGAGGTTTCACTTCACCCATATTCGCATTGAGGAGATTTCGCCTCACCCAAATCTGCTTTAAGAGGTTTCACCTCACCTAGATTCACCTTCAGAGAATTCCGTCTCACCCAAATCTGCCAAATAATCATTAAGTGATAACCTATAGAAGTCGTCGCCTAATTGTTTTTTTTGTGAGAGGTTATCACATAAGCATTAACCGACAACACATACAAGTCGTTATCTAATTGATTTTCAGCACGGAAGTTTAAGTTGTCACACAAATATTAGGCGACAACCTGTACAAGTTGTCACTTAATTGGTCATTTGCAAGAAAATTAAAGTTGTCACATAACATTAATCGACCACTAATAGAAGTCGTCGCCTAATTGGGTTTTAGCGATGAATTTCAAATTGTCACATAAGCATTAAGCGACAACCCGTTGAGCTCCTCGCCTAATTGGCATTTTGCGAGAAAATTAAAGTTGTCATATTTACATTAACCAACAACTCGTAGAAGTTGTCACTTAATTGGTTTTCAGTGAGGTAGTTCAGGTTGTCACATATTCATCAAGAGACAACCTGTAAAAGTCGTCGTTTAATTCGTCTTTTATGAGGAAATTGAAGTTGTCACATAAAGATTAACCGACAACTAGTAGAAGTCGTCACTTAATTAGTTTTCAGTGAGGAAATTGAAATTGTCACATAAACATTAAACGACAACTTGATAAAGTTGTCACCAAATTGATTTTCAGCGAGGAAATTCAAGTTGTCACATAAACATTAAGCGACAACCAGATAAAGTTGTCGCCAAATTGATTTTCAGCGAGGAAGGTAAGGTTGTCACATAATTATTAACCGACAACTCACATAAGTGGTCACTAAATTAGTCTTCAGCGACAGAAATCTAGTTGTCACATAAACATTAAGCAACAACCCACAAAAGTCATCGCCTAATTAATCTTTTGCGAGAAAGTTTAAGTTGTCACAAAAACATTAACCGACAATTGGTAGAAATTGTCGTCTAATTAACATTTTGTGAGGAATTGGGTGTCACATAATGTCATATGAGCGACAACTGTCAATTTCTTGCAAATTCCTACTTTATGCTACAAATTGGTTGTCGCCAATAGGATCATGTGCGACAACTGAAATTTCCTTGTATTTGCCAAGTTTTTGCGACTAATTTTGGGTTGTCACAATGAAATTCCTCGCTTTTGGTATTTTCTCTTGTAGTGCAAAGAGGTGTCGGGGATCTCATATGGGGCCGGAGAGGTTTATTGCTCCCCAATAAACCTGTATTACCCCCCAATAGACCTTTATTGCCCCACAATAGACATTTCGGTCGCCGGAATGGGAACTAATCTCTCTAAGATTAAACAAATAAAACTTTGATTAAGGAAAAATAACTAGGAGATTACATCAATTCAAAATATTTATTGCCACTCAATAGACCTTTAACATACCTCTATTGCCGCCCCCCCCCCCCCCCCCCCCCCCGATACAACTTTTTTTTTTCTTTCCTTCTCAGATTTCTGCCCACAGTTTACCAAAAAAAAATAAAAATTGATTTGGGTACCTAGTCTTCTTCTTCGTTGTTTTCAAGAGAGGCTTTGCATTAAGGTCTAAGTTCGCCTCCGGCAAGGTAGCTTCGACCAGAGCTTCTTTGCTTTCTTCATGGAGTTCAACCCGTGACTTGAACGACGACGACGCCGGGATCTTTTCAATCTCGGCATCCGTCTGAGGGTCGGAATCAGAGGCTTTGGACTCCGATTTGGGGTGACAAGACCAGCCCCGGATTCCACCCTGGAATCAGAAGTGGCCCTGCGGGACCCACTTTTAAAGAAGGTTTAAAATTTCGGCATAACCTCCCTTAAAAATGGACAACCCAACAACCTGTGGAAAACAAATTTCACTTCTAATAATCCAACCACAAACTTCTGGAGCCGCCCTGCTCCCATCATTCAACCAACTCAAGTCCAAGAATAATAACAGTGTATCAAGTACTTCAAGTCTAAGAAACTCCAAGATTTAAGATACTACAACTCACAAAGTTAGGTCGTAGACCTCAAATATAATTCCATACAAGTCTGGGCCACAAATCTCATAGTAATCAGAGCAATCTAATCTAGGAACGTAAATTAACATAGAGTACAATAGGCTAAACAGGTAACCTACAAAATATGATGACGGAAGCGGATGCGGTCACTATGGCTCACCCCTGAACGCCGAGCAGCAACACTGAAAACTGGGCATTTGAAACCGAAGGGCCCAGGGGAAAGTACATAAAAATGTTAGCGTGAGTGGACAAAAATAAACGATTTTAAACCAAATGGATTTTATACTTTCCCACATTTATTTCTTTAAAATTCCCGATGCATGCAATGATTAACAAAAATAAAATAAGAGGAGTTCTGCTCATGCAAGCCGACTAGCCCCACTAGTCACAAATAATATAAGAAGTAGGGGAAGGCGATAGCCATACAAGTGAGCCACCCAGGCTCGAGTGATAGCCTCCCAGGCTAAAGTACTCCCATTACTCCCGTAATATACCCTTACACCACTATGTGTAGCGATAGGATACTAGGCTTCAGAAATACTGTCACAGAGACAGTAACCAGCGCCACAAAGGCGGAGGGCTTCGGTGATCCCATCACCTTGCCACAAAGGCGGAAGCTCAATGCTAGCAATGATAAGTCACCCAAAGTATGGCAAAGGAAATCCGAAAACCAAGTAAATCCATAAGTACATGAAGCTTCCCCATCTCTCGTAAATGAATTTCCAACGACGTGTCCCACACGCCAAGATAATCTCAAGTTCAAAATAAATAAGAGATAAATAATATAAAGATTTACTCCATCGAAATCTCATTTCGAAAATCTCAAATCGCCGAATATAAATATAATATAAAAAGTATAAACCCGGAAATCATATCGGAAATAAATAAATAAGAGAAGATAAGCGTAATCCAATGACGTGACCCCGCACGCCATAAAATCTTCAAGTAAATTAATTAACCAAAACCGTTTCCGAAATGACCATATGCTCGAGAAAGTAAATTGATAAAGAAATTATAACTTCGGAACCGATTAAATAAATGCATGCATCATTCTTTGAAAAATAAAAGTCCACTCACGATATACGGCTAACGTGGTATCCAAGCGTAAGGGTCCTCGTCGAGCGATAGGTCGGTATCACGTCCTGTACACAAATATAATCCGTAAACCACAATTCGACAGATATATTTACGATAATCAATAATAAATCTCAAAACCCATAACCTCAACTTCTCCAATCCTCTTCCACACCCAATCAAACTTCACTAACACTGCCCCCTCGTCGATTTCAACTATATAACAATTATGGAGGAACTCCAACAATCGGATTCACGATTAACATTAACCAAAATTCAAATCTTTAGAAAATTATATCCGATTCAAAACTCCACCAATCCTTACCAAACTTCACCATTAATATCCACCCATCGATTAATGTATTCCACATTGGAAGAAAGGAAATCCGAAGGTAGGATTCCCACAAATCAACAACCGAAACTCTCAAATTTCGGAAATTCATAATCCATGACAAACTTCTCCCAAAATTAACCAAAATCACATATTCAACCTCTACAACAATTATAGAATTTAATAGGCTAAAAATTGAAATTAAAAAGCACCCCTCCGCGCCTCCACGCGCGACCCACAGTGACGGCGCGTGGGGCCCACGCGCCGACGGCCACCACCTCCGATGGCCACCAAATTTTGGCAGCAACAACTACTCAACACACCCAATCTTTTTCTCAACTACAACACAATCTAATTTTACCTTGAAACAGTCGAAATCAACTGGTGAAAAAAACCCAGAAATTCAAGAACCCTAGGTTGTCGATTCGACCTCCACGATGCAAATCGGAGCAAAAGGCCTTAGGGGAAATGATATTCGTCGAAAACCGAGCCTTGGACGCCGGTTTGGTGACCAGAGAAGGCCGGAAACAAAGGAATTGCCGGAAAACCCCAATCTGCTACAGTTTGCTTCTCGCCGTCGATTCTCGCTTCTCCGGCCAAATTGGCGTGACCCACGGGTACTAGCGTGAAGAGGGGGAGTAGGCGCGCCGGTGATGATCGGTGACTCGTCCTCAGGTGACCGGAAGGCGGAGAATTGAGAGGAGGAAGATAGAGGCCGAAAGGGAAAGAGGGAGAGATCGGGGGAAAGAGAGAAAGGGTGGGTTTCCGGTTTTGGAAACCTACCACAGTAAAGTTTCTATATATATAAATTTACCATGAACAGTAACTTCCTTATTTCGCTCATAACTTTTGCATACGAATTCCGATCCCTACGTACCACATATGTATGCGCTCGGTTTAACGTCGTCTACAACTTTCATGAAGGAAATTTTCTCACATTTTGACCCGAACAAAAAGTCAACTTTTAGGGCCACTAAACGTACTGAAACGATAGTAAAAATGAAAATAAAGGTCGTTTACCGTCCAAATGACTAGTAAACAGGTAATTAAGATACGGGACGTCACACGGGGAGCCTCTAATTCGTTGGAATCCATCTGGGAGCCTCGGACGTGGAGGGGTCGGAATCGAATTCGGGTTCACGATCGAGGCTAGGCTTATTGGATACGCCAAGGAAGGATGTAGTGAGAGTGGTGGCTCCGGTGGGGGAGAGAGAGAGAGAGAGAGAGAGAGAGAGAGATGATAAGCTTACCGGAGATTTTCGACAACTGGTGACGAGCCTAGTGAGTCAGTGTGGGATGAGAGAGAGAGAGAGAGATTGATGTTGAGTGGCAGTGGTTGTAATTCTTTAATTGGTTTGAGGGTATAATGGTCATTTGATATTAAATTGTGTATGTGGGAATAAAAATTTGTTGCTATAAGGTAAGTGGGATAATTTTTGCTTATTTTGGTGCTTTGGTCAAGGACCCTTTTAGTAACTCAACTTTAATTTCTTAATTCGTTTTAATACATGACATTTATCTTTCCGTTAGAATTAACAATAATGAATTAAGATATATTGTTTCTTTATTACGTACATATCAACCTGCTCTAGCAGTAAGGAGATCCTTTCTTTGAGGGTTTTGGATGACTTCGGGGTGAAGCTGTTTTGTGCTGGCAGGTTTGTGTGTAGCAGAATTGGAGAAGAGCCGGGTCTGATGGCTGGTCGAGAAGATCAGATCGGATGGAGCAAGGTTTATCCGCTAGGTGATCGTTCCGGATGATTGTGTAGGGAAGCGAAGTTTGCTGAAATGGGGAGCGTCGGCGTTGAGGTAGATCGGCGTCTATAGGGTTGTTGCAGAAGGTCGGTCTTTTTTCAAATTACTGAAGCTGAGTCGCGGTGTTGTTGGGTTGGTTTTGTAAAAGGGACGGTCACGGGAGGTCTGGCCAATGACAGCGACGAGGTGGTAAAAGATGGCATGTGCTTCTACTAGCTTTGCTCATGTGTGGGCTTGGACCTTTAGGTCTTGGCTTACATATGGGTTATCTGGGCCTACTCCATGGGCTTTCAAGAAGGATGTCTTGCAACCCTTATTTGACACTTAGTGATTTGGGTGGGTTAGGCCTAAGAGATGGGCCTTCTTGGGCATTTGGGTCGTTATATAGTTTAGGAATAATCATTTTCAGATTAAGACTGCTACTGGAGTTGGTAATTATTTGGAATAAGATTGATTTTTTTTTTTCAACCGGCTTATAAATAATGAGTTGGCATATTTGTTTGCTAGGAAGTGACGTTCTATTGGTACCACAATTGCATGATTGGCTAATGGGAGGCTAGCTGATGATTTTGCCCTAGAAGAAAGACATGAAGTTGTTCTAGGGTTTAGAGTACAAAAAGTTCACTGCTATAGCGAGCTCAAAATAAATTTGTAATGAGTTACATTTACTTGATAGAGTTACGGGATTCTTGTCTGTTTTCTATTCAAGTACATGGTAAACTTGACAAAGTGGTGTTAGCTCAGTGGTTAGAGAACCCACTACCTATGTACGAAGTCATGGGTTCGAGTCACCATGGGGGGCAGGAGTGAAACCATTTGATACTCTTTTCAAAATAATGAAGAAAAAAAATGAAAAAAAAAATGGTAAACTCTAGGTCTCTAGCCCATACTAATGGCTATAGATTCTAATGAAATCAATATCCTTTAAAATAAATAAATAAAAATAAAAAAAATATTAAAATCGACTAATGTTTAACGAAATTATCATGGGGAGATTAATTAGTAGTAGCATCAAAATAAATTTTTTGCATATAAGATTGCCCATAAAAGAACGCTACTTTCGATGAATTGACTTATCTGTTGGAGTAAAGTCTATGCCAAAGCAGTATTTAACTATTTATGACTCATATGAGAATAATGAGCTTCGCAAAAAAATAAAAAATAAAAATAAATAATAAGAATAATAATAATAGTATATTGGTCTAGTGGTGTGGCCTCCCTTTCGTAAGTGAGAGGTTGTGAGTTCAACTCACGAAAGGCTAGTTGTAGCATTTAAGTTGTTTGTCTGATATAATAATAATAATAATAAGAATAAGTAGTAGTTAAGCACGTTAACAAAATATAAAGGCTGAGTTGGTGAATAATACATGAGAGTGTTTCCAAAGGCGTTTTAGATGTGTGCTTTAGGTGCGCCTCTGTGCTATTTTTAAATAGAAAATATTAAATTGAGTCAAAAAATCTATTGATTTATAAATGAATTTGAATGGATTTTTTTTCAATTAGAAATTTCCAATAAGCCTGATACTTATGCGATTAGAATTAGGTGCCAGGTGTGAGGCGTCCACATATCACTTCATAGCGGTTGGAGTGCCTTTGGTATTGAAGATTTGAAGCATTGCTTTTTGGCAAGACGCTATGAAGGCGAATCCAAAGCATTGCGAGGTTGAAGATATTCTTTTTTTTTTTTTTGGAAATCGGATAGTAGTACGACGTTCTTTAGCTCAGTGAACCAATTTAATATTAGATTGGTTTTTTGTTTTGTTGGTTGGTTTGCTGAAGAAGAAAGAAAGTCGGCATTTTTCATTCAAAATTTGAATTTCTATGTATATTTGAAGTAAAAATTTACAAATCCAATTGTGGGAAAGGGGTCCAGTATCATTTGGTCTAGTGACATAGTCTTCCCTTTAAAAGTTGGAGGTTATGAGTTTGACTCACGAAAAACTAGTGGTACCATTTGATCAAAAAAAAAAAAAAAAATTGTGGGAAAGGCAAACGCCTCACGAGGCACCCATAACACGCTTCACCTCACGCTTTTGCTTTTGAAAACATGGCTCACATCCTATACATGGAGGAGACATTTTGGGTTAGGCAGCTGCTAACTGTGTATACGCAAACAGGTTCTAGAACCCACTGTTCACGAACCAATTGATTAATGTTACCAATCTCTTTGTTTTGCAGACTGTGCAATTAGTACAAAGTACAAACTGTTAATTAAACCGTTAAAAGTTCAAAAAGGGGATTTTTCACGAAAAAACATGTTATAAACTTATAACAAGGTTATTGGGTCATCAGCCGCTAGCCCATTATGGTAGGGACTAGAGAGCCCATGCCACGAATCTAATTCTGTAGACAACAAGGAATAAGATTCCAATATCATATAATTGCCGGAACTATCAATGGAGAATAGGGCGGATCTAATATCCCAGTTGCCAGAATCCATCATGCAGCTAATTAATCTTCTCTTTCTTATGATGCAGTCCGTATGAGCTTCGCGTCAAAGACATGCAAACTCTCTAGAATGATCTTCCACGCTCCTCTCTTGATTTTGCTATATGGGTAAACTTGGAAAGAGAAAAAGGTCGGAAGAGGAGACTTGGTGATGAATCCTTGAGACTACTCGATGACGATCAAGTTCAAAAAAGGATAATTCACATTAGCCTTTGGTCGACATTCGACCATCATGATTTTATCGATGGTTGGATAAAGTTGGTCAGCAAAAACTATGTCAAATCACTGGAACTCCGAGTTGATAATATATAGCTACATGTTTTTGGGTCATTAGTTGATAATGGATGGAATGACTCAAATCTTTATAAACTCATATGTAAGGTTCTCAATTTTCCATGTGGGATTCATATTCTCAACACGTCCTTGCACATGTGACGAATTTTCAAGTCATACACATAGCGACAAGTGTGGCCCGTGACCTACCATTGTATCGATACTGTCCCAACTTAACCACCAGATAAGTGTTGAGTTTTAATCACAAAAGGCCTTAGTACAATTAGGTAAGAGTCATGAACTTAAAAGTTATAAGTCCAACACGCCCCCTCACGTAGAACCCAACTCTAGATCCACGTGAAATTAATTAACAATCTAATTCCCAATTGAAAATTAGGACACAAGTCTCATATCGGCAACTTGGTCAATATAATAATTCAAGGCCTACATCAAACACTTGGTAACAATCCAATTGAAATTTTATGTTGGCAATATTATTATTATTATTATTATTATTTTTTTGAGGTAGGGCCAAAACGGCTGCCCTTAAGCCATAACCATTTATGAAACCATAGAATATAGGGAGGGGGGACATAAGCCTAAACCCCAAATTATAATAAGCCTTACACTACTACAAAAATTGAATCAAATGACTGCTAAAAACCGTCATCTGATATGGAGGCTAACCGTCGTATATCGAGGCGCCGTCTGATGAAAGTCGATTGTAGGGAACCGTCGTGTGAAGGGCTCGGCAGCATGTAAGCAGTCTGTCGACAGCATTAGCTGTCGTGTGAGTGTTATCTAGACAACGGGCAACTTTAGCAGCCGTTGTGTGATTGCGATTAAGAAGTCTTTTTTTTTCTATAACCGTTGTGTGACTTTTATTCACACGACTGGTTTCAACACATTTGGTTTCTACTTTGAATTCAGACGACACATTTAGTTTTTGCATTATTGTGCTATAACATATTGAGCAATGCTTTTCATTTATTCTTGTTGTCTAGTTGTTACACAATATAGAACAATCAAATTAACTGAAATCCCAGCATATATATAAAATGAATTCAATAGATTGATATAAAATAAGTAGTATTTCCCAAATCCATACATAAAAACATTATAGGCATTTGTTCCTGCCATGCCTCAAAACTAAGGAAGCCTCAAATCTACATATAATAACTTTCTTCCATTCAGCCATACTACATTAAATTGAACAAGCTGACATAAAGTCATAATCATCTTCTTGTACAATGGTTTCATATTACATCTTTTGCTGGCAGCTCCACTTAAACTCATCTCGTTTTGCTTCTCTCTTTATTCACAAGTCCTGCCTGCATCATAACAGAATTACTCAACTGATCCTGACATTGAGATCACCTTAATATTTTCAGACATGCTTATCAATTACAATATGGCAATCCTAAATCCCATCAAGCAATCAAAAGAATACAATATCTCCAAAATCCATTAAAGCATCAAAATGTATAATTCGAGAAATATGAACAACTAGTAGCAAAAAAAAAGGTAATCCCATTAGCAATTAAGGACCAAGAATATCAAATAAAGAGATTTACTTTACCTAATTTAATTTAGCACTAGACACGGATTGTCTCAATGAAAACATTGCACTTTCAAGTTAGACAAACAAAAACAGTAGCATCGAAGAGATAGTTATGTTATAAAGACTATATCTTCAACTACCCATAAATAGATCAGATCAGTCTACCATTGGCAATCCTAAATTCATTGAAGCAATCAAGATGAGATAGAATGTCAAATAGAAAAGTTTACCATAAATCAATCATTCAATATAGAACATAAGCTAGCTTTCAACAACAGCTAGAACAGTTACAGAGCCATTTGCCACAGAAAGAGAGCCACAACCGCAAGATGTAGCATGTAAGGGTAATAAGATGGAAACAAATTGTTGGCAGTTGATACCTTATCGAAGGTAAACAAGTTGCGATGCAATCTCTCGTTGGCAAGAAGATCCACCTTCGGTTGGTAAGTGAAAATGAGAAATTGTTGCTTGGCATTGGGAACTCAACCCTCTGGAACATCATCTGTTTCAGTTTCCAATGACACAGCTTAAAGTAAGCGCGCAATTTAACCCTGAAAATGTCATCGTTAGTATATGGTAAATAGGGATCGTTCTAACTGGGGATTGAGAGTACACCTGTCATTGTAAAACAAATAAAGAATTAAAAAGTATAAAGTATAATATTTACAAAAATAAAATAAAGGATATATACAAAATAACACAATAAGGGGGGGGGGGGGGGGTTTAACATTAGGGTTTCACAAATTAAAATAAATAAAATAAAGAAAATATAAAAACACATGTACAAGAATGGAACGTAAGAAACAAAGATCAAAGACAATTCCATGTAATCAAATTTGATTCAAACCCTATAATTGATCATCTAAGTCATGAGAAAGAAGTTGATCATGTGAAACATTCGACTCAAATGATTTCCCATATTTTACTTTACTTTACTAATTAACCTAAGTGAAAGCACCTAGATCAATCCTATTAAACATGCAATCATAGTCTAGGAAGCTAGCTAATCAAAACATGTTCAACGCATGAAGCATAGAAAAAGGTTATCAACTTAAGTGCACAACCTAGTTATGAATAAGTTCACCTATTTGCAATCCTCTTCAATTGAACTCGACCTTTGTCCAAAGCCTTTACTACTTGTGATTTAGATTCACAAAACTATTAGGTGAATCGTTTACCTAAATCTAGCACCAATTACATGAAAATCTTATTAGTGTCGACCCAAATAAGATAAACATATAAAAGTTTTATGTAAAACAAATTCAATCGAACAAACTCACATAAGCAACTTAGAATCACAATCATAGAATTCAAAAACTTTATTTACACATAGAAATTAGGCTTAAACTTTGCCCTAAATGTTATTGTTAACTAGAAACAAATTCATACGAAATCAAACATGGAAATCAAAAGATAACAAAGAAAAAGAATGAATTACACCGTGAGTCGAGATGGAGATGGAGAGCTTGATGGTTGGATCTTGAATCTTGGAAGCAAGCCTTCAAGGTGGATGATGGAGGATATAATCTTCACGGCTCCTTCCTCTTCTTCCTCTCCTTGCTTGAAAACGCAAAACTTTGCAACTAGAGAAGAGAGAGAGAGAGAGAGAGAGAGAGAGAGAGCTTATGACGTTATGGAGGATTTTTCTGAATGAAAGTGTGTTGTGTGTTGTAAAATGTCTAGAGAGGAGCCTATATATAGGGGAAGGCAAGGCTTCATGAATTTAATTTTCAAAGAATTTTCTGGTTGCACCACATAGCTTCGACCAATCACGTAGCGCCACGTCATCTCTGTTGTGTCATCCAACCAATTAAAAAGCTCCAAAATCAATCTCTAATTTTTTGTTGCTGATTTTCCCATGATTTAATATGATTTTATTCACAATTTTTAGCCAAATATCTAGGTATGAACCTAGACAATGTATCCGGACGCATTTTGGACCTTTTCTCCCTTAAATCTTTCCATGGCTTTATCCTTAACATCCTCCCCTTGATTTTCTCTTGATTTTCACATTAAAATTGCAGATTTTATTATCTAATTTCAGCCAAAATATCTTGAGGGAATTAAGGAACGAATCTGGACTTGTTTTGAACCTTTTTTTGTTGCACAATCCCATGAAACTCTCCCAAGATTTTCTCAACGTAATCTCCTTGATTCTCTCCTTGATTTTCACATTATCTCCATCATTTCCCATGGCAAAAATCAGATTTATCTCGCAAAATATCTCCAACGTCATCTTCAAGCCATGTGGTCTCCTAATGCCTTCAGGTTTCCTAGCCCATCAGGATTCCTGTGTTGACTGGGATTCCTAGTCGGACCAGGAAAACTCTATTTCTTCATTTCAGCTCCATTTTCTCCATGAGACCTAAAAAATAGAAACTAAATTAAAAATTATTAAGTAAAGGAAATAACTAAGCAAAATACAGGGAGTTAAATATTAAAATGTCGCATTAAAATGCTCCAATCACCCAACAGTTGATTTTGGGACTCGTCTCCGTTTTGGGGATTTTGTGACTTTTATCTCACAAAAATCCAACAAAATATGTATATATATATATATATATATATAAAAAGTGTCGAGAACCGCCTAGCGCCTGCCACCAAACTGCCTAGGCCGCCTATACGCCCCTACCTCTAAATCTCCAGATCTACACAGATCTGAAATTGCACAAAACCGAAAAATTGATCTGATCTGAAATTTCGTTTGGAATGCAGATTTCAGAGAAAAATTAATGAGGAAACAGATAAAGGAGAGAGAAATCAAATGGGTATTAAGGATTTCATACCTCGGGTCTGCTTTCTCAAAATTTCTAGGGTTTTACTAGACTTAAGGGGTTTTGAATCAGCTCCGAGTTCTGAGTCTTCGCTCCAATAAGATCACCAGTTCGCCGACATTGCTTCAGAATCTGTACCTCCAAGGGAATGAGTTATCCGGCAAGTTTTTGCCCAAGTTGACTCGGTTGGAGAGGCTGAATCGACTCGATGAGTTTTCCGTAGGAGAGGTGAGATTTTGGTTAGAGAGAAGAGTGAGGTTTTGGCTGTAGGTTTTGTCCAGAGAGTGAGAAGCTGTCGAGAGTGAGGGTTTTGATTTTGGTTTTGGGTCTGTCGAGTGTGAGGCGAGTCGAGAGAGAGTTTTGGTTTTGGCTCTGGGAGTGTCGAGAGTGAGGCGACGACGAGAGGGTTGTGGATTTGGATCTGTTTTGTTATTTTTGTTATATTTTTGCTTAAGTGTTAGGGTTTCAGGTCCGACCCTATCAATTTCGACAAGGACTCATACAATAGATTTTTGTAACAATGTGGTATGAATGTAGCCATTTTAAATTTAGGATTGTCTCCTATTAATTTGACTTCCCTCTTTGGAGAGTTGGAGAAAAATGGTGGTAGAAAATCTGCCTCCTTTCTATCAAAACATTAATCAGACCACGGTTTAATTGTTTCTTATTGTGTGATTAATACATGTTGGGGGGAAAATATGGGGTTTGACACCACATACATTGTGGGAAACTTGCCGCTCAATTTTTTTAGAGTCATACAATAGTTCTATCCTTAAACATCTTCTGAACTAATTCATAATTCCATATCAGACTACAGATTTTATAAAAATGACGTCCAAAAAATTAAAAATCAATCAGACAACTGAAAACTATAATGTGTCGTCTGATTTAATTTTTGTAGTAGTGTTAAGAGAACATCCCGAAATAATATCAGAAGTCCCTACTAATATTGTGTATTCTATCACGCACCAATTAGCAAAGAGTGCACAACTGGCTACTTGATTTGCTTTACAATGTTGGCGACATACCGGAAAGATAATGCTCACCCGGAGCCATAATAAACTAATAATATCAACTTTCCCACTATGTTGCCACCAAAAAATAAATTCAGTGACACTTGGTTTCATCCTACCAGTAGGAGGCTGTGACCATTTGACGATGCAAGGAACTCGCCGCCGTCCTAGGCAAGACACGGCACTCAAAGTGCACATACTGGGACAACGCCTACCTCACCCTACTAACTTAGAATAGGACATTATTAAGGGCATGAAGCCACCTAAAGCTAAAAAAACAAACAAAATGCAAAAAAGAAAAAGCAAAACAATTGGCCCAGAAAAGAACTCCCTGGCCCAAATACCCTGAGGCCCAAATGGGGATCTGCACGTAGTCAGTCACTTCGACCACTAACGTTCCACGAGGAACCACCCACAGACAACCCGTCCTGTCTAGCCCATCCGACGACGACGTCCCAAGGACGCGCCGCCAGACAAGGCATGAAGATTTGCTAGAGAAGACCAAGCCCTAGGCTCGTGTGGCGCGTTCTCCACTAGAGTATGTTGAAACGATCGATTTAAGTACTAAATCGACTGATTATGAACATTTTCTATTAGCAATATAAGGAACCCAAATTCCGACCCATGATAATTGGAGACGCAATTGGTGAGGGACCCGCTCTGATACCATGATAAAGTAATCTAAGGATCACATTCAAAACAAATTGACATTGGATAGAGTGGCCCAAATTCTTATAAACTCATATGCAAGGTCCCCAATTTTCTATGTGGGATTCATACTCTCAACAGTCAAAACATTGGATTTCTTTAACTTTGTGACCTTCCCACCTCAAGAGTATAATACTCTCGTATGTTCATGCTGATTTTAAGATTGAAGCAACCAATCCTCGAAACTCTTTGTATGAGAACTGGGCTCTGATGCGGGAAGAGTGAAAACTATAGAAAGAGGCTCTGTCAAGCATCGAAAGCCATATGAGATGGGCTAGAATCCACTAACAATTACGGTCACAGCCATAAGAAATATAGAGAAACTTCTCTAATATTTGTTTTTTATTGATAACTTGAATAAAAATTACAATTTAAGAGGTATCTTATATAGGGCACATAGCATAAACCTAATACAACTAGAAAACATAAAGAACAATTTATTGTAGACTAAAACTAGGAAACCTAATTAAACCTGATTAAATAAAAATAGGAAATAGAATCCTAGATACTCAAGAATATTACGCTTGGAATCCCAATCAAGATTTTACTCAAGAATCCTGATATATCCAAAAGAGTAATTTATGATTAATTCCATCATTAAGAAGCCTATTTGAATACCAATTTCCAATATTCAAATTATTCTTCTTAATGTGAAGACGCTTCTTTCTTTTTGAGATTTTTTATTGAAATTGGCTAAAATCTCGTCCGACATCAGTCTCCTCCACTTGAAAAGAACTCGACCTCGAGTTCCTCTTGAATGCACTCGATTGATAAGCCATCAACTTCAATATTCTCAAAATTAAAAGATATCACCATGAATCCAATACCATAGACAAGTTTAGAATAAGCATCTTGAAACTTGAACTCCTCCACTTGAAAAGGAATGGGCATTGACTTCTCCTTGGGTTTATCTTAAATACAATTAGGCATGCATGACATGGATATTGATGTGATGAATGAATGAGCTTCCTTGTCCTTCTTCATGTTCCTTTTCACACACCTCAGGATGATCATTCTTAATGTTTTTCCTTCCAGGCTTGATTTTAATTTTGTGCGACTCCCACCTACATAAATATGTGTTGTCTTTGCAATAACCACCTTTGACGCTATCATGCCATGGTCTTCCAAAAAACACATTAGTGTCGTCCATGTCAATCACATGACAAGTAATCTATTCTTTATAAAATTTTCCTATAGAGATAGGAACTTTACAAACTTTTGTTACTTGTGCATGTTCATCCTCCCCAAATGGAATCTAGTATGGATCACTCAGCTTCACTGTCGGTAATTGAAAATAATCCACAACTTTGTTTGCTACAAAGTTCTCTCGTAGATCACTGTCAATTATTACCGAGCATACCTTGTCTTAGATGATACATGTAGTTCGGAAGTCGTCGTAATCCGGCGTTGTGAATATCCAACGTTCCATGTTTTGTTTTTTGGATTGATAAGGTTATCCTAGGACGAATCCCTTGGCATGTTCCTCTTCAATGAAACTTTCTTTGATAGATACTCTACGACCAGCGTTGTTGAGGTTGGTGGTAGTGAACTTCTCCCTTGGATCGTCCACTGCTAAGGAGCGGGTGATACCCGCTCTGATACCAAATGATGTGGGAAGCGTGAACACGATAGTAAGAGGCTCCGTCAAGCGTCGAAAGCCATATGAGATGGGCTAGAATACACTAACAATTACGGACACAGCCATAAGAAAATAGAGAAACTTCTCTAATAGTTGGTTTTTTTTATTGATAACTTGAATAAAAATTACAATCTAAGAGGTGCCTTATATAGGAGCATAAACCTAATACAACTAGAAAACATAAAGAACAATCACTACTAGAATAATGCTAATAGACATCATGTCATAGACATCAGTTAGGATTTGAGGCGATGTAAAAAAAATTTCTAACATCGGTTCTTAGAAATCCGATTTCTATCTGTACAATTAACATCATTTCTAATAGTTAACCGATGTCTAAATTTTTTTTCAAAATTTTGAAAAACGCGGAAAATGGCTAAGTTACTAAATTTTCAACGCGGGGAACCAAATTTTCAACGCGGGGGAACAAAATTTCAATTCCCCAACACTTAGTCATATTGACTGGCACGACATTTTTTCATTCTCAAACCCTACCCACCACGACACCCTACCAGCACCCGACCTCCTCGATCTTCCTCATCCTCCGCCTCCAACCATCACCCAACTACTCTCCGCCTCAGCCTCCGTCTCCACTCTGCTCCTTCTCTGCCTCCGTCTCCGTTCTCCTCCGGCACACCTCTTCTCTCATCTCTCTCCTCAAATCACCAAATCCACCAATGACGCAGTCCATGCCGGAGCTCCGCCTTGTTCCCTCGTCGAGCCCACCATGGAAGATGAGTCCTAACATTTAAGACAAGCCTCGCGATCGATTCAGGTATTAGGTCTCCCTCGATTTTGCGTTAAATTGTTTTCAATTGCTTCTGGGTATCTTTTGGTTAATTTCTCGATTAATTTCTTTCTAATCCTATGTATCAATTCATCTATATCTATGTGTGTGAGCTATTTTGGGGGTTACTTTAGGTTTGTTGAGTGGATGGGTTGTTGCTGTTCCGGGACTGAAATTACTCAAGATGTTGGATGGATACTTACTTCTTTTTCCAGTAGTTTCTGCAGTGCTTCCTTGTAGGAATACCTTGTTTACAGCATCCAAGAACCCGATCTTGTATGTCTTCCAGTTCCCCTAGACTCCAGGTATGTCTACTTGTTTTGTTTATCCTTGTTCCCCTCAATCCTGCAGTTTCCTTTCCTTGTTCCCCTAAATGTAGAAGTAAGTGCTACTTGGCCCTTACCATAGATTTTCTTTTGACACTTGCAGGAAACTGTTGGGACCAGGGTTTTGATGCTAATACCAGGAGGACTAATTGAACTTCTTGTTGCCAAACAAGTAATGTTTCCAGTTTTCCTTTCCTACTGCTGCTTCTTGTAATACCCTACAGCGTGCTACCGAAACCTCCCCGATTCGAACCAGACATTGATCTAGAAGTTCGGCTCTCTCCAGACCCATGCAGGGCCAACAAAATCCTGTCCGACGACGGCGAAAGGGCTCGCCACTGGACAGGGAGGTAGAAAAATCAGGTTTTCTCTCAGTCGCTTATTGTGGTATGTACTTGGGTACAGGGCTTTTTATGTATAAGGAGATGTTAGGTAATTTGAAGTCCCAGTATTTATCTCTAGTCGCTAAGTAGAGACTAATTTGTTCTAGTACTTGCTTCTGTTTTTGTGTTTGAGCTATAGGAAGCAATTAAAAAATAGTAGTTACAATGTAAAATTAAACTAAAACTTCTAGATTTATGAACTCCATTTGGCTAACGACAGTTGTTGCTCTATGTTCAAGTTGATCAATCAGGAGTTGTCAAGTTGATAGCTGGAAATTGGAATCAGTTATAGATCTGTTTCTTATTACCCAATTTACGTTTGTGATTTATATATTTGGTTCAATTTACTCTGTTACTTGCAATTTATGTTATCTTATTGCCCAATTTACGTTTGTGATTTATATATTTATTGTTTTTTAAACTGCTACAACCCCTCATCTTATATTTCACATATGCAGTTTATTGAGACTGTAGGCTCTCCTTATGTAAGTTGATGTTTTATTTTCTCTGTTATAAGTTAACTGGATTCAGCTTAACTTGTATTTTTAGCTGGGCAGTAGCTCTTTCTGTTTGCTGATTTCGGTGTGTTAAAAATGCATGTTTAAATGTCGTTTTGTATCCTATGGTGACATGTTAAATACGATTGATGACAGCCTACTTGATATGTTGACAATACTGGAAGCTCCCAATGTCCTTACTATTGCATTGAAGCGATTTCAGGTAATTGATTCTAACTAAATGGTGTTTTAGAGTTTACGTACTTTCTCATATTTATCGTTTCAACTTTTTTTTTTTTTTTTCTCAAGGAAAATGTTGGGGAAATTTGGGACGATCAATAAGCCTGTACGGTTTCCTGAAATTCTGGACTTGGCACCTTATATGAGTGGTACAAGTGATAGAACAAATGGTTCAAGATTGATGACAGCACGGTATGTTCATAGAAAAATTGTTGATTAGGGTTGCAACTTCATTCTATTTTTATTCTTATTTTTTTAAGCGTGTTATTGGGGCTGTACTGTAAGTCATGAGCTTATCTGAGTACTTTACTGGTTAGTGCTGCTTCTCAAATCTCAACTATATGTAGGATAGCAGTGCATTTAATTTTAGGAAGTCCCAGCTATGATGCATTAGCCAAACATATTACTTCTATGCACATCAATATATTTATGGCTACTACATTTATGTTTTACCTCAAGGAAAATGTATTTAACATAGACAAGCATAGGCTTCAGAATGTTTTAAGTTTTGTTGACATGTTAAATGCGATTTTTTGTGCCTCCTTGATATGTTGTATGTATTACTGTGGATATTTACTGGGGATTTTTGGCAGGAAAATTATTGGCAGGATATTTGTCTACTTATTGGTGTACCATAGAGTCCTATCGATCTCTTTAAGGGTTTGCATGTGTTTACTTACACATGTTATTGATCTGACTATTGTGTACTGGCCGGCTGCAGGGTTGGAGAGGTGTGGAAAGAGTTGCAGGTTGAGATGGATAAACTATTTAGACCAGAACTTAAGAGAGGCTGAAATCTGAGAACCACACACAATGAAAGGAAGACATTGAAGATCAGCAGCTCTGCACTTGTTAATAGTTTCCAAAGTTAGTGATAGGTAAACAATTTTACTAGTTTTTGTTCAAGTGTTTGAGACTGAGAGGAATTTATAGTACTTGCATTGATCTTTTCCCCTTTGACGTATATGTTATAATAATGTTATAACAATTCAGACTTTAAAAACAAAAAACAATTCCATTTAGCTTGGCTTGGATAGTACTGTACCTCATCTCAACGGAATTTATGCTTTTGAAGGATGGTTCATGAGGTTGATGGAGGGAAACATGCAATTTGTCACAAGAGACCCAGAAAAGGCTCACTTATTTTATCTTCCTTACAGCATGCGCCAATTGGAGTTGAAGCTTTATGTACCTGGTTCACATCAAATTAAACCACTGGCAATATTCCTCAGAGACTATGTGAAGATGATTGCTGGGAAGTATCCTTTCTGGAATCGCACACATGGGACAGATCATTTTCTTGTTGCTTGCCATGACTGGGTTGGTAATCTTTGATCCTTGTTATTTCCTTGTTACTGTCCCACGAAGAGTACCAAATTCCTGATGATCTGTTGTACTGTTTTGTATGTCTTTAAATATTATGTGTGGATTGTAGTAATTGATCTAGAAAGTTGAAATACAAAATTAGCATTTTTTTTTCCCATCTTTTATTGCATATGTTCCTTGAAATTCTCACTTTATAGTCTGATTGGAAATGTCTGTTTGTAATTTGAGAATGATTTTAAAATTAAATATCATTCAGCCTATAGCTGTTTCATATGAAGAGCAACATATACAAGTTCATGCAGCTGTTATACAGTTGTTTCATGGTTAGTGTCCCGAGTTCTTTGAACTGAAACATGGATGAATATTTTCTGGGATGACAGGGTTGGATGCCAAACTGAAAATTCTTACTGCAGGTATGCTTTTAATGATAAATTTAAACCCAGTTTGTCTTTCTGCCTAAGTTTATGTAGAGTATGGTTTCCTGTTTCTTTTAAGTTTTTTTTTGGATTCTGATTTTGGGTCTTTTTGATGCAGCAAATCTGATATAATTAAAGAGCATAAAGGTGAGGCTAGGGGCGATTAAGAAGAAGAGGAACGCTGTGCTGAAGTATCTGAAGAATAATGTTGCTGTTCTTCTCAAGCCTTCATATTAATGTATATGGAGGGTTAAGTTTCATGGCTCATTAGTTTTAATGTATATGGGTCAATTTTATCATTGTTTTGCTTGGCCTTAATAGAAATTAATACATTCCCTAATATTTAAAGTACATTTGAATTTCATGTTATTTGTGGATCAACTTTCTAGTACCAAATACAGCAGGAAAGGGATATGAAAAAAACATCAGTTACTTATGAAGAAATGATGTCAGAAAACACAAATTACATCAGTTTGAAAACAAAAACTGATGTCAGAAAAGAGAAAATACATCAGTTTGGAAACCAAAACCGATGTCAAGAATGAGAAAATACATCAGTTACCAAACAAAAACCGATGTCTACATTACTATGAACATCGATATAAACAAAAATGATGTCTAGTATAAATATAGACATCAACATATAAACAAAAACCGATGTCTAGCATTACTATGGACATCGATATATAAACAAAACCGATGTCTAGATTATTATGGACATCGATATATAAACAAAAACCGATGTCTGGTATAAGAATGGACATCGATATATAAACAAAACCGATGTGTAAAATAAGTATGGACATCGATATATAAAGAAAAACCGATGTCTAGAATAACTATGGACATCGATATATAAACAAAACCGATGTCTAGCATAAATATGGACATCAGTTCAAACTATACTATAGAATATAGATTGAATGTCTAGTGAAATATTATGTACCAAACACACGAAAAGCTTATGAACCACAAGAAAAAATTTATGAGAACCGATGTCTAAAATATTATCAGACATCGTTTCTAAATCAGAAACGATGTTAAAATGGATAATTGTATTGTTAGACCTATATTTCATTAAGCATCTAATGCCAAAATATGAAGGTTTGGCAATAGCTAAACACACCAAAATGGTGATCACATTAATGTTTTTACATCGGTTCTGGACCTTAAACCGATGTCTCGTTGTAAAATAGACATCAGTTGTGAACCGATGTCTTAATTTTGGCGATCTTTAACATCGCCCACTAAGACATCGGATTTTTTTTTTTTTAACATCAGTTATGAACTGATGTCTATGAACTTTATCCTAGTAGTGAATTTATTGTAGACTAAAACTAGGAAACCTAATTAAACCTGATTAAATATAAATAAGAAATAGAATCTAAGATACTAAAGAATATTACGCTTGGAATCCCAATCAAGATTTTGCTCAAGAATCCCGATATATCCAAAAGAGTAATTTATGATTAATTCAATCATTAAGAAGCCTATTTGAATACCAATTTCCAATATTCAAATTATGTGAAGGAGCTTCTTTCTTTTCGAGATTCTTTGTTGAAATTGGCTAAAATCTCATCCTACATCAGGGCTCTCAATGAAACCTCAGCCAATGTTGAACCTTGAAGCCGTACTCCACTGCAGTAATATGAAGCATTTGATAACAGAGAATGGTATGGCAACTATTAACCATAGTCTTATTTTCAAATTTAAGAAACTTATTCTCAAATTTTCCTTTCTTTAGGAGTTAGAACTGAGGGTTAAAGGTGTTCAACCAGGGGCGGAACCAGGATTTGACAACAGGAGGGGTCCAAAATATAATCGATAAATCACCATGCCAAAAAGGCCTTCAGACGACAAAACAGTTCTGTCGTCTGAACGAACAAAAATATGTCGTCTAGTACGGTGTCGTGTCTTGGGGTATCAGACGACAAAACTGTTCTGTCGTCTGATTTTTCAGATGACATAAAGAAATAAAAGTCTTATGTTGTCTGATGAGTTTTGCATTTTGGCAACATTGTGATATGTATCTTTAAAAGCATTTAAACAACAGTTTTGTGTTGTCTGATAAACAAAACAACCACAGTCTTTTTTAAATACTATTGTGTGAAGCTATTTGCAAGACATATTTCTGGTTAATTGTATAGTCTGAGTGCCCTTAAGTAAGAAATATGAAGACTCGTATGTAGTGTCTTCTGTCATACAACAACAATTAAATGTTGTGCTAATTTACTTTAAACGAAAATTATCTGTTGTTTCTATGTGAGAATACAGAACAGGAGCTAAGTATGAGGCAAGGTAGAGAGGGAGAGGGAAATGACACAAGCATGTATAGTGGTTCACCTTGCCCTCTGGGGCAAGGCTACGTCCACTTAGTAGTTCCACTATGAGTGAGGCCAAGTAGTCTTTGTAGTATACATGTATGGGGATCATGGATCCATCCCTTTCCAAGAAGGGGAGGACTTCCTCTTATAGCTAAAGGAAGTCCCATCCTATTCTATATTTCCGATATGGGACAATAATACACATATTGCTTCTCTTGAAGCCTCTTGGAGAGCATGGGAGAGTGGCCTCCTAGCAAGATATCGGCCGACCTTCACCATGGCGAGGTAGCTCGGGTGTCAGTCTCCGGGATGCATGTCGTAGGAGGGACTTACCATATCGCGGGGGCCACATACGAGGTTGTTGCTTATGCTTGGCGGTGTGTGATATAGGCGGTATGTACAAGTCCCCAAAGTCCCCTAGTAAGAGGAGCTTCTTGGTTGGGGAGTTTAAATATGATGCCACCAAGTATGAGTGACGACCTTGTTGAACGCCATACCCATACTAGTCCCCCAACTCCGTAAGCAAGAAGGGACTATTCGGGTCTTGTGAAGTTTCCATGGTAGGTTGGTGCCACGGGGGCCCATCATCGAGCTAGTACATGCAAATAAGATAAGAGTGTACAAAGAGCATATTGATAGCGCCAGGGCAATCTAAGTGACATATGAGTCAAATGCATGGAGGTGCATGAATGTTTATATGAGATGATGTTTACACATTGTGTGTATGCATGTATTATGTAGTGTTGACTTACGATGTATGAGTCTAGAATGTATGTGGTTGTGAAAGTATAATGAAGGGTATATGATGCATAGATATGTGATGAACGCGATGACACATACGTAATGATATGTATATGTTGTATGCATATGATGCACATGTGTTAGGATCAGGAGTGTGGTTACTCACCGAGTCCCCCAAGTTATGTAGGTAGTAAAATCGAAGTTTGGACGTGAGTTCGCTAGTGTTGAGCTGGTGATAGGTTGTATGAGTTTTGTCCTATGGTCTTATTAATGGGATGTAAAAAAAAAATGATTGTTGCGATCAACAATAGGTAAAAAATTCAATATTTTCATTAATAGACCATAACATGAACTCACACGTATTGTTGAGGCATAAGCGTGATATTTGCATATGCCCGGAAAGTATAAGAGCGAAGCACAATGATAGTCCCGTTCGAGTACTACCTCCACTTGTGATAAGTTGTATGAATAAGTCCCTCGAGTGTAGAGAACGCTTGGGAGGTGAGATGACTCAAAAGCAAGGGACTGGACCTTGGCTTAATCCCTTGGGGTACCTCACTCGGAGCGAGAATTTTAATGCAAGGGATTGGACCTTGGCTCACCCCCGAGGGTACCTCACTCAGGGCGAGGATTGATGAGGGCTTTGAGCCTCATTGACCCGGTGGGGTCAAAATGGGGGCGTAAGCCCCGTGTACCCGGTGGGTAGAATGAGAGCTTGAGCCTTGTGCACCCGATGGGGTAGATAGGCTTAGAGCCTCTTGTACCCATTTGAGGTAAACCCTCGATTAAACCTCGTGTACCCGGTGGGGTAGAATGAGAGCCTGTGGGTCTCCTTAACCCAATGGGGTTGAATGAGGACCGGTGCGCCTCCTTTACCCGGTGGCGTGGCCCAAGGTAGAATGAGGGCTTATGCCTCCTAACCCCATTGGGGTATCTCGCTCGGGGCGAGAATTTTTAAGTGCCGCATTTTACACTTATTTAGTGCCGCATGTATGCATGTAGTAATTTTAATTGGATTGCAATTAAATTAATATATGACATTAATACATAGGCATAATAGATATGATATCGAATTTATCAAATATCGTAGGCATGCTTAGATTATAGAAATCGGTATTTAAAGCATGTAAAGCATTGCAGTAGCTCAAAGTGAAAAAGCATAAATGAGAACTTATCTGGAGTCATGAAGAAGTGGTATAAATATTGTAAAGTATAGGAGTGGCTCATATGTAGGACTCCATATCGGCTAGCGAGTACCAATAGTTTATTTGGCCTCATTTGTACAAGAGGGTGCCCGGTTGGGATGATTGTACGTACCTCACCAAAAATAAATAGGCAATTAGCAGTTTGTTTATTTTGTTTAATTGGCGAATTAAATATAATTTGCTTGTGTACTGTGAACACGGAATGCTCGTGATATGCAAACATAAGTAGTGTAGTCACATTTTGCATGTATTCATACCTTAAACAAATGTCATGGGTAAAGGAAGCCACCGACATGGGCAAAGAATGTTTGACATATCATGATAATGGTACATTTAATTTTGGTATAGTAAACTATGGTTGATATAGTAAGAATGGTTGTATGTCAGGTAGTGGTGTGTAGTTATGTATGTAAGGGAAAACACCACCAATGGTCACTGAGTTATGACTTATTCGACACTTAACTCACTGTATTTTCAACAATATCACTTAACTCACTCAGTTTTACATCCGTCTTTCACTTAACTCACTGTCGTTAATTCTGCCGTTATAAGCTATTAAAATTGAGGGTATATTTGTCTAAACACTAAAAAAATGCATTTCTAACTTCTTCTTTTTTTAAAAAAAAGACAATTTTTTTTTCAAATTATATTTAAGTTAAAAAAAATCATTTTTTATTAGAAATCTCATAAATTTAAAAAATTGAAAAAAGTCTAATAAATGTAAATTGAGGGTATATTTATCTAAACACTAAAAAAATGCATTTCTAACTTTTAAAAAAAAAAAAAAAAAAATTTCAAATTATATTTAAGTTAAAAAAATCATTTTTTATTAGAAATTTCAGAAATTTAAAAAAATTGAAAAAAAGTCTAATAAATGTAGTTTTTTTTTAAGTTAACAATGATTTTTAAGTGTTTTGACAAATATACCCTCAATTTTAACAGTTTCTAAAGGTAGAATTAACGGCAGTGAGTTAAGTGAAAGACGGACGTAAAACTGAGTGAGTTAAATGATATTGTTGAAAATACAGTGAGTTAAGTGTCGAATAAGTCATAACTCAGTGAACATTGGTGATATTTCCCCATGTATGTAAAACAGGAACATAATTAAGTGGTATGATAAATGTGTGCCTGAGCTAGCAGTCATATTTAACCATTCATGTTGTTGATATGTGGTACCGGTAGTATGCTAGCATGTGTAAGGGTGAGATAACATGTATGAATTACGTGTCATAGAGTTGATCGATCATGCTTGACATGAACTCGTCCAGGGTGAAAAGGAAGCACAGGCATAATCAAACATATATTTGTCCCGACTAGTCTGACAACATACAATAACTTGGACTTGGCATGCATGGGTCCAATCATTGACACAGTAAACAATTATGAGTGCACATTGCATGTAACTGTGCATGTAATTGTGTTTGCATGTGGTGATATAGTTCAGACATGAATTATGGTGTGAGGACGAAGTTGGAAGAAGGAAACAGCTACACATCCACATTCCAATAAAGTAAGTCAGAAGTGCGTGTGTCCACATTGTAAGTATTCAGTTCATGCAGCCAATAGGAAAGAATCTGAGATATTTGCATGTTAACATCGTGTTACTAGGCAGACTGCGATAAAATAGAGAGGAAAGACATAACTTATCAAAGGGTGGTGCGTCCGGGTCGACCCATCACAGCCGATGAGTGAAGCTACTGCCAGGATGGTCACAGATACAAGCTGCCGGGATGGTGTTTCTGGGTTGCGTGCTAGTGGGTGGGATATTAGTAACCGAGAGGAGGTGAGGTGCTGGCATGAGGTCTCACGATTGGCTGCCAGCATGCGAACCCAAAATTTACAACACCGACATAGACCACAACGACACCGGTAGGTTAGGTATCCAAACCAACTTCCCAGGTGCCCAGTGTAGAGCCATTCCCGTCCTCTCCTTTCCTCTTCTTCTTTTGTGTTTTGTGAGAGGGGTCAGCATGTTGAGATGTACTAGCGGTAGCTCTCGGTGTTTATAGTACATGGTACCGGGATATGAGATTTCTACGCCAAGTTATCACTACTATACAAATTGAATCAGATCACACCTCTCAGACAACGCATCATAGTTTTCTGTCGTCTGATTGATTTTTATTTTTTTGTACGTCGTTTTTATAAAACCTGTCGTCTGATATGGAATTATGAACTAGTTCACAAGACGTTTGAGGATAAAACTGTTGTATGACCCTAAAAAAATTGAGCAGCAAGTTTCCCACCATGTCTGTGATGCCAAACCTCGTCTCAAACTCCAAATTTTCCCTCAATATGTATTAATCATATGACGAGAAACAATAAAACTATGGTCTGATTACCTGCTGGCAGAAAGGAAGAAGATTTCCCACCATCATTTTTCTCCAACTCCCCAACGAGGGAAGTCAAATTGATAGGAGACAAATTTCAAATTTAAAACTCATATACTCAGACCACATTTTTATAAAATTCTGTTATGTGAGTCTTTGTAGGGCTTGTCCAAATTCATAGGGCAGGGCTTGAAACCCTACACTTAAGCCAAAAAAAAAATAGAAAAATAACAACAGATCGACCCAAAATCCAAAACCCTCACTCTTCACTCTCGGCAGCGCCTTGCGCCTCACTCTCTCTCGACACAAATCCAAAACCAAAACCAAAACCTTTTTGCTCACTCTCTCTCTCCTCGACAAACCCTGTCTCCTCTTTGACAAACCCCAACCAAAGCTTTCTCTCTCTTCGACAAGCCTCGACCAAAACCTAATGGGTTATTCCATCTAGGAAATAGTGAAGGCCTTCATCGACGACCACTCCAAGCTCACCGCTGACCTCTTCACCTAGGCCATCGTCGTCGACCCTAACAACTCCGAGCTCTACTCCGACCTCGCTCAACCCAAAATCAAATCCAACAATCTCACCGGTAAAAACCCCTTCTCTCTCTCTCTCTCTCTTTTGCAATTTCCGAAGTTTGTTCTTCGTCGTCCTCTTGTTTTGTTTCTGAGACATAAAATTGAAGAAATTGAATCAGAGATAGGAGACCTCAGATTGCCAAGGCTTTGAAATTGGAGTCGGATTAATTAGGGTTAAGGATTTGCATCGATTTTCGAGAGGCTTCAAGATTTTGATCGCGATTCAGGTTAAGATGACTTTTCAGTATTGGATTTGAAATTCAGTTATGGGTCACTGAGATTTGAATTTTGTGGTTTCAGCATTGGGTTCGAACATTGGAGCTGTGGATTTGGGATTGAAGGCAAAAATGTCAAAATTGGGTCTAAGAAGGTTTCTGGGTAAGCGGGTAAGTTTTCTGTTCTTCAATCTTCTAGGCCGGTGAGTTTTCTCTTAGCTTCCTTGATTTTTCCACGTTTTCTCATCTGGGTCTCCTTGTTTTCTCAATTTCAAGTTTTCTGGGATTCAAAGTTGGGTGCTTTTTCCTCAGTTGCTTGTTTCAGTGACACAAAGTTGGTTAATTCTTCCATTTTTGGGTCTCTTTTGTTTTGGGTTCTAGATCTTGTTGCTATTGCATGCTGGGTTTCTGGAGAGATTTTGGTTCTGGAAGTTGATCATTCTTAGTAGATTTGATTTTTCTTCCTTGAATGTTAGATACTAGGTGGATTAGAGTTGGAATTTTTTATCAGGAAGTTGGAAATTGAGAATGTGATGGTTTTTGGGCTCTTAAGTTTTGTGTGAGGAGTTTGAGCTTCTTTGCAGTTGGCAACTTTGTTGGGGGTCTTCAGGGAAACAATGTTTCATGCATAGGGAACTTGTAGTGTTCTTCTTCCTTGAATCTTATTAGAAGCACGTTTTTGTTCTCAGCTTATTAAGTGAATTGGGTGTTTTAGTTTAGTTTCTAATTTTACAATGTCTTGACTCTTTGAATGTAGGTTCAAACTCTGACTAACCGCAAAGAGAAGTTCCATAAATTGCTTGAATCGTATAAGCCGAGTCTTGTATACTTGCAAGGAGAGCAGCTTGAAAATGATGAAGTTAATTGGTTCTTTTGCCTGGAGAGATGCTAATTTGCCAACTGCTGAATCTGTATCCGACATCTTTCTACATTGCCTACAACTGTAAGTATTAGCTATGTTGAACTAGTGAAATGTTTAACTTTTTTCTTTGTGACTTTGTGTATATATATGCATTCTATTCTCTTTGTGACTGTGTGTTTAACTAGGTGTATTGCAAATTGCTGCATTTCATTTCCCGGGATTTAGTTGATGATTTTTATTTTGTTCGTTGCTGCATTTTAGATCATAAAAGCATAAAATTGTAATGCTACTTTAGAACAAATGAGGATAATAACCATGGTCCAGATATGCTGCTGTGACTACTTATAATTAGGTTCACGATTATAGTCCTTTACCTTTCTATGTTTGGAATTGGGAATGAGATGTGTTAAAGTTTTATAGCAGGTTTATTTCACATTCTCCACATTGTATTAATCATAGATAAGCTAATCTTATGCGTTAATAGATAGGAACAATTTCTATACATTGTCTTAATACAAATCAAAATACTAACAAAAAGTAATATTTGTTTGATGAGGTCAATCTTCTCAATTCCATTGTGGAATCTAATGATGAGATTGTGTTCCCTGAGCCTCAGAGAACTTTTTAGCTCACATCCAGAATCACCCTGCTATACCCTCCCCCAGATTACCTGCTGGTTTGACTTTGGCTCCTCCTGATAGGAGTTTTTCTGCCTTGTTGCCTGCAATGCTCTTCTTTTTTTTTTTCTTTTTCTTTTCTTTCCTGTTGTGGATGTATAATATTCCTTTTCATTGCATGTAGTGCCAGTTGAAGATCCATGTAAAAGAAAGAAAGGCGACACAAAAGATCATCCCCTGACCTAGTGGTTCATGAATTTTTCAGAAGCTGATGAGGTTCTACAGTTAGCTGCAGCTTGTCAGCAGGTGAGCATTACTTGGTCTAAAATTTCTGGATAAATAATATGGAAATTTGACCTGATTGATGTTATAAATTTTGTTGCATTTTTGTGAGCATCACGAGTTGTACTGCTACATGTATTCTTAGATTAGTATGTAATTGCTGAATTTTTTTCTTTGTAGAAAATCCTTTGCCATGGAATGCATGTTTGTGCCTATGATTTAACCTCTTTTTTTTTTTAGAGCTCTTGGGGTGAGCTCTCTGTTCATACTCCTTTTGCAGTAAAAAGTAACATTGGTTAGACATTAAGGCCTGCATTCAATAATTTGAATTTTGGAAGTAATTCATGCTTCTCATTTATGTATCTAATCCATTCTACTCACACCTCAGTGGTTATATCTTTTCGGCAATTTGAGAATGTATATTTGAGAATTATGAATTTTAAGATTGTCCTTGATATGTTAATAGAGAAAGCACATAGTCTTGGTCTTAAACCAATTTGATTACTTGCTCACAGTAAAGGCTGTAAAGCCATTGATGGATTGTAAAAGATTTTTTTGGGTCTATTATGAAAACCAATAACTGGCCATCCTCCCTACAGTAGGTCTACTATAAACTGAACATTTTTAGGTAGCAAATGCTGATTAGAAATTGATTTTAATTGGTGTGAATTCAACCAAAACTATTCCAGGTCTAAGTTTCTGAACATTGTTAGGTAGCAAATGCTGATTAGAAATTGATTTTAATTGGTGTGAGTTCAGCCAAAACTATTCCAGGTCTAAGTTTCTTCCTTCCATTTGGTCTCTCTCTCTCTCTCTCTCTCTCTCTCTGTGTGGACAACACTTTAAACTGTATGACTGCTGCAACTTGCAACACAGTGGACAAATGTAGATGTATGGGCTTAGTAGAACAAAAAAACATTAAACACGGATTCTTTTATTTTGGTTAAGAGTCATGATGTGATACAAAGGAACTCTACTTCAGCATGCTCCTTTCCTTTACTACTTGGGCTCCTTTGCTGGTGGAATTCCGGTGAGCACCAATCGATACTCTTTCACTTAGGTAGCAATCCCTCTGCTTTGTTAGATGTACTCCTCAAGTAAATGGCAACAATGAAGAAGTATTGTTATAGAGTCTGCATGCTTGCTGTTAGTTTTCAAAGTAGTATTGTTTTAGTTTATCAAATAGCATGAGTTCAAAATTATGATTTTTAAGCTCGCATAAGTCTGACCATGCTAGTATTTGGTTGAGTTAGTTGAGTTTTGGAACATGTGCTTTGTGCATGCCGAATTATTGGCTAAAGATTTTTAGAGTATTGATTGATCTTTGATTTATTGCGTGTGTGTGTGTTTTTTTTTTTTTTTTTGGAATTATGCTTTACAGTTACTATAATCACCAAGCACCTCTACTTTCCTTTGATATTTATTTGCATATGTTTAGAAAAGAACCTTTTTTTGACCTCTTGTGCGTTCTTAATTTCAGCTTCTAGAAAAATTGTACAAGGAGAGATGGAAATGGAATCCTGAGGATTGGGTAGTCAGCATTATTATATCTCTGCAATCCTATTGAATTAGTACTTGGAAGCTTCTAAAGCTAGACTCCAATGAGGCTATGAGAGCAGCAAAGCTTGCAAAGCTAGACTTCTTAAGTAAATTTCTGGATGTATTCAAAGTAATTATTAGATGTACTCCGTTTGTGGTATCTTTGCACAATTCATTTTGGAACATGATGTAGATTATAACAATCTCTTCTATATATTGATTAGTTACTGTTAATTTGGTCATTTTTTATTCCAGTTCCAGCATATATAATGCATTGAATCATTCTATTAGGACAATAATAACCACAAAAAAAACTATCATATGTACACAATATTCACAATAGCCACAAAATAAAAACTGTCGTCTGAATTCAAAACAGATCACTGATGCTAAGAAAAAACAGTTGTGTGAATAACAGTCATACAATAGTTATAAACAAAAACGACTTCTGAATCACAGTCATACAACAGATTCTTAAGTTGCCCGTTGTCTGAGTAACGTTTACACAACAGTTAATGCTGTCAAGAGCCTGTCGACATGCTGTCGACATGGATGCCGAGTCCTTCAGACCACAGTTTTCTAAATGCACCTTCATCAGATGTCACCGAGATAGACGACAACCACCCTCTATATCAGACGACAGTTAAAAACTGTCGTCTGATTCAATTTCTGTAGTAGTGTATGTCTGACTCGCTGAGAGATTAGGATGCTTGATACGCTAAAATTAAGCGCTCAACTTAACCCTGCAAAAATGTAGTTGTTAGTATAGAATAAGTATGGATCGTTCAAGCCGGGGATTAAGGGTACACAAGTAATTACATAAAAAATCAAAGTATGAATATAATAATAATGAAAGAATGTATGAACAGTAATTATAAAAGGGGGGGTTTTGGGTTTTGTAACACAGAAAATTAAAGTAAAACATAAAAACAATGCGGGATTTACAATGATATGAATGAAGATGTTAGAGATTCGGAAATCCACCACCAAAACATGCTCAAGACAAATTTGTTATCCTATTTTCAATTACCAAATCATGAAAATGTTTCAATCAAGAACAAACCGTGAACGCACTGCATAAGTTCTTATTACTTCCCTAGATTACTTAAGCAAGATGAACGCACCATTACTAAGCCTTTAGAATAAACAATCAAGGTATAGAACGCTATCCTATCAACAATTTATTCTAAGCATTAATCACATGTGGAAGTTTGATCGAAACAAGTATGCAAAACTAGTGTGGAATGCCTACCTAGCATGCAATCCTTTTTATTTGGTTTCACCTATTGTCCTATAGGTTTTACTACCATTGAAATAACCATTATTAACCATTTAGGAGATTAAAATACCTATTTCTAGCCCCACTCACATGATCATAATATTTTATGTGCGCATTCATAAAACATAAACATGCAAGAGTTATCTGTAAACCAAAACCAAATAAAAAAAATTCACAACAAAGTAGTTTCAAACATAGAATCAAAAACATGTCTTAGGGCTTCAAACCTCGCCCCTAACAAAAGTAATTTAGTTATACATAAAAATAGCGAAAAAGAAACAGATGGTGGCGGAGGAACAAGAAAGAGAGGTAGAAGAGAAGGTGGAGGGTGCGGGTGTTTTTCAAGGTGCTGCAGTGGCTCTTTATATAGGAGATACACAACCCTAGTTTCCTTATTCAACTCTGCTTGTAGTTTGCTTGAGGTTTCCTTCAATTTGTGCACAATTTAATTACTTTCAAGCCAATAAAATAATTCCATGTCATCAAGATTGAGTCATCATCTCCAATTTGTATCCAAGTATGATTGGGGAAGCTTTTGGACGTCATAGACTCTAGAATCTTCATGTAAATAAAAATTTCCGTCAAAAACCAGATTCACGCGCAGCTTGACCTTCTTGTACTAAATCTGCCATAACTTCTTCTAGAAAAATGATATCGATGAACCGTAAAAAGCTGTGGAACCTAGACATCTGAAGCTTTCCAACAATAGAAAGATAATTATCTGGTTCGTTCTGAGCTGCTCTCAGTGCTCTGTCGAAGTTGACTGATCTGCACAGGCAGATTTCCTGATTTCTCCTTTCATGCGTCTTTTCTCCTTTATTTTCTCCTATACTCCACAAGAATCCTAAAACAATAAAAAAAAAACTTTAATACTTTCTATTAAGAGAAATAGCGTGACAAAATGAAAGGAAATATTAATATAAATATTGCACATTATGCTCCTATTAATGCTACCGGGAGTTGAGTCACCGGGAAGAGGTGACGAGTTGCTGCAGCGGGAGCAAACTTTTGGCCGGTGCCCATAATTTGTGTCTTGGTGGCCAGAGTATATTATCTCGTGAGTTGAGGAATGAGGCCAGCGGGTACCGGTAAGTCATGCTGGGTTTGAACTCGGAAGATAACTCTTAGGCGGGTTGATGAGTCATTCTGGTAACGAAAGCTATTATGGTACAGACAGCTATTCCAGGTCGGGCCACTGAGGTGGAGAGGCTGAAACGTTGCCAGATTTGGTCACCCAGCGGTGATGAAGCTTCTGGTGAGTCACCGAGAGAAAAACGTTGCCGGAGAGACATGGATGCTTGGAGGAATGAGGCAAAGTTGTGCTTGAGTGAGGGATCCCCGGGACTCCAGAAGAATACCAGGAGTAAGACCAGTTGGAAATTAATCGATGTTGCCGGTACTATAATGAAAGTCACTGAGAGGTTGGGTCGCCACCTAGATGGTTCACAGGGAAGAGGTGACGAGGAAGGTGGTGCCGGGAGGTTGGGTACCAGCTTCGATAGATATGGGTACCAGTGGAGACTCAATCAAGGTTGACTTGAGAGGCACCGGGAGGTGGAGGTGGTCTTGAGCGGTGTACGGTGGGGTTGAAGGAGGGTTTGGGCCTCTGATACCCGATTGGGTAGAATGAGGGCTTGAGCCTCTTGTACTCGGTGGGGTAAAATGAGGAAAACCTTTGTTTCGTCTTCGTATCATTCTGCGAATACTGTGAGAAAGCTCTGCCCAAATTTGCGTTGGTATGTGATATTATTGTGGATAAGAAAGGCGAGCAGCAGACTTGATTTTACGGAGGGTTTGATCGGCATACCGACCGCAGTAGTACGAGGTAAGAAATTGTTTCTTGCGTTTTAGAAAATGTCTGGGTTTTTTCTGCTTTTGTTTCTGGTTTTTTTATGTGTTTGCCGTTTGAAACTATGCTCATCTCTGGGATTTCGCTTTGAAGAATCTGGCCTTCGTTTGCCTTTGAATTGTTGATTGTAGCACCAAGTACGCATATTAGTGAATAAACTTGTGTTTAGCAGTGATAGATAGATGTAGGAATGTAGATTTTTTGGGTTTGATGAATGTTTTGGTTTTTTATTTTTTGGGTTTATGGTAGTGGGGAGTAATTCAAACTAGCTCGGGGCCCTAGATCTGGATCTGGGCTTACTCTCCCTTTTCTGATTCCAGGTAGACATGACGGCTAGGGTATTCGTAGACTAATATGATGGAATTAGAAACAAGAGCCACAGTTGGGGGCGGGGGGAGCCATCGCATCAAGCCTCTGAGAAGCAGGCAGAGCAGGCGATAGATGCCTATCTCGCCCAAAGCGGTACTCGCGGTGGGTACCGGGATGAGGAGACCGCTTCATCGTCTGCAGTGGTATCCGTGAGTTCCGAGAGTGAAGAGGTTAGTGGGAGCAAGGAGGGTCTAGGGTCGAACGACGAGGTTACCGTTGCAATTCCGTCAGGGGGTACTAGTGTGTAGGTATACCTTGGTGGATGGAACGGTGTGTGATGAGCCAGTAAGTATACTGGACCAAGTGGACCTTAGGCCTCTAGGACCGGACGAGTTGGCATGTAATCTGCCTATGGGATGGGTAGCGCTATACAAGAACCAGCTGTATAGCGCTGTCGAAGCCAGTTCAGTACATATTAAGGATGCTGAGCTTGTCACCGGGGCAATTGACCCTGAAAGCTTGGAGGCAACTTTTCAGTATGCTGCCGATGTGGGACTTGTGCGAGTAGGGCTGGCTCACAATAAATGAGTTTCGGGCCGTATACCGAGTGACTTACTCGAAGAAGTTTGGAGGGACGGTGACCTTTATTGCACTGGACTATGAGCTGCTTGTTGCCGATCTACCGACTTCCCAAAGTAAGAAGTGGAAGAACAAAGTATTCCTCGCCGGGGGTAGGTGGCAGATCAAGAATAGGAAATGGCAGGTGCCTGGAACTTATCAAGCCATCGGGGACCAGTCTTATGTACTGTCAGATGTGGAGAAGAAGCGTATTGCAAGGGTATACACCGTATGGGGTGACGTGGAAGGAAGGAGTTCTTACAGATTCATCTGGTACTCTATATTGGATAGGTTGGGCTTAGGAAGAGTACCCGGTGATGAGCGATGCCCGAGTACTTGAACTAACTAACAATTTTTTTTTTCTTACTGAATCGTGTTATTCGTGTTGCAGTCAAAGTACGGAAGAGGAAGCTAAGGAAAGGCAAGGAAGAAGACAGAATGGACGACTTGGCGCTGATGGATAGACTGATGAACCAGGGAGACGAGGCCATACGGATCGAGGTGGACCTCACTACAAAAAAAAATTCAATTGGCCACGGCGCAAAACCGTCGCCAAAAGCCAAATTGCCGTCGCAAAAGACCAATGGCAACGGCTAGGCGACGGCAAAATTGCCGATGTCATTGGTGGCGTCGCCATTGCTATTTGCGACGGCAATTACTCCGTCGCATGAATTTTGGCGACAGTATTTACGCCGTCGCATGATTTTTGGCGACGGCATAATGATGACGCCATCAGCAATTTTGCCGTCGCCAAAGGTCATTGGCGACAGCAACATTGCCGTCGCAAAAGTGCATATTTTTGATTAAAAAAAAAACCTAGCATGCAATTTTGCATACCAGATTTTCTTTTTTTGAGCAAAAGAAGCCATATAAATCATAAATTTCATATGTTTTTTTACATTATTTCTATACATTTCATACAACTTCACCAATCTTGAAAAATACAAACACATTCAAAAATTGAAATACATAATACTAACGCCCAGTAGGCTAAGTATCATGACCTACATTCTCTGAGCTATCACTACTAGAAAAACACCATTTAAGGACATTGAAACTGTGTCCTTAAATACATACAAGGACTCTTTAAAAAAGAGTCCTCTATCCGAGAGTCATCATAAGTCCCAAACAAGGACACTAGAAATGTGTCCTCTTATCTATCAGAGGACACAGTTTGTGTGTCCTAAAAGCTTTAGGCATGGTGTCCTTATATCCATAAGAGGACACCTAAATTGCATCCTCATATTACCTAATATGTGTCCTCTTTTCTATACAAAGACGCACAAATTGTGTCTTAAAAACTTTGAAAATGGAGTCCTTAAATCCATAAGAGGACACAAAAAATAAACTCTCATATGTGTCATCTTTTCTATTCTAGGACACACAAATTGTGTCCTCACAGATTTGAAAATGAAGTCCTTAAATCAATAAGAGGACACAAAAAATACATTCTCATATGTCCTCTTTTTTGTACTAGGACACATATGAATGCATTTTTGTGTCCTATTTTCTGTACATTCCCATCAAATTTGCATATAGATGACACATCAATAAGAGTCCTTATAATATGAGAATTGATATAGAAAACATCCAGTACAAGTAGTCTATAAACACCATAAGTCCTTATAATATGAGAATTAATATAGAAAACATCCAATACAAGTAATTTATAAACACCATAAGTCCATCTCATTAAAGGTGAATAAAGATCCAAAATGTCATACTACTGTTTTGACCAATTTAATTCAAAGTTGCTGCTACACTAAGTAGGCTTCAAATATATATAACTAATTTGATTCATACTAGAAGTAAGAAATCTGCATATACATATGCTAACTACTTTAGTTTATCTTGGATATATCTATCAACCTGCTCTGCCCACTCTACTCGAACGACATCAATCTCTTCTTGAGTGTTAGTGTCTTTTTCCTTGAACTGAAATGATGAGCATAAGTGAATATTACACTAAACAAAAAAGCAAGCCAGTAAGCATGTGCACAACTAATCAAAAACAGCAGTACATATAATTGAGCTAACCTTATTACCACCATTGAAATAGTATTACTTCAGGAGGTTATAATTGAGCCCAACCATAAAAATAAGTTCAAGTTATAACCATCGAGGTTATAAACATACAACCCCTTGAAAGTGAAAACTATAATCATGTTCGACCAAGTAGAGCTTTAACATAAGCTGACCTCCAAACTTTGTCGAAATCATTCAACATAATGGAAACATTCAAGACATAGAGTTTATTTAATTTTGAAAGAAAAGTATACCTCCATATATATATATATATATATATATATATATAATTTTTCAGTTTCACATTAGTTTATTGACTGTGTTTAGTTTACTTAGTCTTAGGCGGCAATAGGATGTAATCACAGAGTTAGGAGCATCAACTACTGTATATATAAGGTCTAAAAAGCAAAGAACACTATCAGCTTACATACACAATATGATGCTAGCTATATATGAAACCTAATATCTAATGGCATTATGAATAAGTAAAAACTACCTGTCCAGCCGAGTAGACCTTTTCACATAATCTAAACTCCCAAACTTTGTCAGGGCATGTTGCATAAGAGGGGCAATTACCTAGACATAAAGGAAAGGATTAGCACCAAAATTTGAACTAATTTACAAAACTATTATCATCCATAATCAGAATTTAATATACACCCACCTCAAAATGAAAAATTATAGAACCCAATTCAACAATCCATGTAATTCAATTATAGTACTTTGTATATGATATCGCCATAATCTACTTATCAAGAAATAAGTTAAGATCATTGTCCATCTTACCTGCCCAGATTCTTATTTTCTTTCTCAGCCCATACCTTCACCATTTCCCTGGGGTTGTGCTTGCAGTATCCCTTTCTGTATCAGCAGTCCCCTTGTACATATCTATTTGCAGTATCCCTTTCTGTATCAGCAGTCCCCTTGTACATATCTATCTATGTGTTTGCAGTTGGGTAAGTTTAGTTTTATATGCATAGGTAGATGAAATCTTTTTTTGGATCATTATCCTACTAGGTTGATTCCAGAATTTAAGCAGTCAAAGTTCCAAATTCAATTTATAATCAGGAAGACAAGATATATGTCTAAACTACATGCATACTTCTGTAAAAGTCAATTCATGAAACAAAAAAAAAAAATTGCTAGGCTTTCTCACAAGGTTAATGTTACATACCCATCTTGGAGATGAAATCCGGAAAGATTGGCCACTTCAGTCAAAGCAGCTCTCCACATTTGCACTTTTTCTAAGTTATCCTTGAAGTGTTCTTCATGTGCTTCAAAGGCTTCTGCAAAGCTTCCCGTTTGTTTCCGTACATTTGATGGATCTACATTACAGAAAATGGGAAGCACCGTCTGTCCCATCTCTTTCATGCACTCAACAATCTCTGCGAGTTCATCCAAGCACCACTTAGAAGAAGCATAGTTTCTTGAGAAAATAACAAGCGCAAACCTTGATTCTTGTGTTGCTTGCACGAGTTCTGATGAAATTGGTTTCCCTCTCTCAAGTTCATCATCCCTAAAGGTGGATATTCCTTCTCGTTTCAAAGAAAAATATAGATGATCTGTAAAGCTTTTACTGGTGTCCTCACCTCTGAAGCTGAGGAAGACATCATAGGTCCAAGGTGGATATGAAGAAGAGGAAGAAGGAAAAACTGAGGAGGAGGTACTTTTGGTTGCCATGAAAGCCTTTGGAAACCTGCAGCTAAAGGAAAAGTTTCCAGAAGAAGCAATCAACTTCATAAATTTCACTTCTTAAAGCAAAAAAATAAAAATAAAGCTTTCATGCTCGAAGAAATAAAAATCTATGTGAACTCTGTTTTCTCTTTTTCTTTTGTTACAAGAAGCAAAAGATTATGCATATATACCTATCTTCCTGAAGAGCAGAAGAAGGCCATAGTTGACTTCAAACCAGACCAAGGGAGGCGTGATGTCTCCTCTGTGGAGTCTGTGGGTCAGAAAAAGAACAACAAATTAGGATTTAGTAAGCAAGATGTCCAATAGGAAGCCAAGCAGCTTTCAAAATTCAATTCTTTATCAAAAGAAAATATACAAACTAGGATTTAGAATCAAACAGGTACTGCATACCTATCCTAGCCTCAAGCAAGCCATTGTTGAAGAACCTTCTTCAAGCCAGAGTGAACAAGAAGTTCAATAGGATATGAAACAGAGAAGTAAGTGAATCAAATCTTGCGATTACTTAAATTCACAGAAAATAAAGGATGAAGATTGATCGGAACAATCCAAAAGCTGATTATCACTCATTCAAAAATGTGGCACACTTTAGTTCTAGTTATACTAGTTTTGGAAATCCTGAAACAGCTAGCCTTCCATCTTATCTGTTTATCCTTTTAAGAAATGTGATAATATGCAAAACTTGAGTAGATTTTCCTAAAATTGTAAATGACATTTGAAATAAGATTGTCAAATCCAAGTCAAATTACTGAGTTAACATTCTATGAATATCTCCACACATACTTTCTCAGCAGCATGGTCAACTTCGAAAATTCACCAAAAATTCATTGCAAATCCAAATGACAAGGAATTAGTTTTCAAACAAGCATTGGGATGTCTAGTTCAATATACAGAAAAACCAGAACTTAAATGATTCAAGTAGAAGTTCAAATCTCAACAGAAAATCAGAGGAACATTTAAAATTCTGGAACTTTCTCAATTACAGACCAAACTTGGAAAATTCACAGAACATTCACTTTACGTCGAAATGCGATGAAACTTTCCAGATCCTTTGTTAACTAACAGAAGTGAAACATATCAAAAATTCAGGTCATTTGGAGGTCAATAAGTCAGGAAAAAGAAGTACCAAAGAAGGCTGTACTGCAGGACAGTTTCTGCAGATTTCTTTCAAAATACCAGAGTTCTTGGTATCATAATCCTTAAACTGATGGAAGGAAAATGATTATAATCCAAGATCAATACACACTGAACATATCAAACAAATTATATATATAAAAAAAAAAAAACATTAGGGGGGGGGGGGAAGATCGAGTAACCTGACCTTGTACATGGCAACCTCTTCATTCACTTCCTTGAAATCACGTAACTGAAATTTGGGGATGAGTTTATAACAAACTACCAATAGATTTCTATAAACAATTAAAGGTACTTTATAACAAAGATGATAACTTCAATAGATCTCTAATCTCATCCTTCAAAACAACAAAACAATACTCTGATCTTTGATCGGAACTTCACTGCTAACCTCTCTGTGATTCATCTTCTTTGGCTTCAATGGCTGATTGAAGTACACCACAGACACCTCCGAGAACGTCACCACCGCGACGAACAGTAGAATACAGTGAGAATCGAGAGACGCTTTAATCAAGAACTGCGACGGCGGATGCTGATGTCCGAGGGTGCTCCTGTTCTTCCTGAGCGGCCTGAGGCCGCCGACAAGGGGGAGGAGGCTGTGGGGGCACCTGACGAAGTCGCGGCGGAGGGAACTGGAGTGAGGTGTGCATGAGATTAGGGCAAATGGCAGAGGCTTTACAGAGAAGCTCATCGGAAGAAGATCGAAGAAGAAGTCTCTGTGCTAATTTCAATTACACCGAAAAAATGGAAATAGAATGAATGAAACAACATCTTTTTTCTTTTGGTGGGTTTCAATTGAATTGAAGAGGGAAGTTGAAAATTGGGAGAGGAGGGAAGTGAAATTTAGGGAGGGAAAACGGGAAGTGTTGCAGCGCGTTTTCTTATTTCAATGAAAATTGGGGTCGAATTGAATTTAAGGACACAACATTAAAGATGTCCTGTGTCGTGAAAACACTCTCCCTCCTCCTGAAAATTTCAATTAAATGATGCGTGTCCTTAAAAACCTTCAAGGACTCCACAAAAATTATGTGTCCTTGTTTGGTGTCCTTAAATGGTATTTTTCTAGTAGTGTATTGAGGTGATTGAAAAGCTTCTTTGCCTTGATGAGCCATATTCAATTGCTAACTCATAAACCTTGGATGTTGCAGCAGCCGATACTTGAGAGGACTCATTGTTTTGACAAATCCCCAAGCTCCCTTGAACTCATACATCCTTCATAGACCATAAAATATTCCTGCACATTCTTGAAGAAACCAAAACAAAGTCAGCCAAGTAAAGCCAAATTACTCTCTTTAAGCTCACTTTACACCAAACATAATATCTAGAAAGAATAATTAAGTAAATAGCAGAGCTACACTATTATGAAATACACTGGACAAAGTAAAGAGTTATAAGAAACTTTTTAACGAATCTGACCCACAAGTCTTAAGAGTAACTATTGCATCATCAAATGAAACAGAATTGAGCAGACAAACCAATCCTTTATGCCACAAATAATATATAACTAATTACAGAAGCCCTAATAAATAACCTAATGGTTTATGATGGCCAATGATCATTGAAATCAAGGCATGAAGCAAAATTAAGGTAACACTTTGAAGTTGTAGTAATGTCCTTGTGATTTAGGATTATCATGAATCTCTGTTGTTCAATATAGACGGTGAATCAATCAGTGTTCATAGCTTTGGAATCGTAGATATTATTTCTATCAATAATAGTTTTATATAGGTTTCATTTAACTCTTTTGACTAGATAGTCCCATTACACAATTCACAGAAAGAAATTTCAATGATAGCTTTTGGATTTGATCACACACATAACACTCTTGGTGGCATAGTTATGAAGCCATGCATATAGCAAACTAATGCTGACATTTAATGCACAAGGCAAACAAACTTGTAGTAGAAGCTGGACTCCCAGTACTGGTTATTTTGCAGGGTTAGTAGTATAGAGAACTAACATAGTGCATAAAAATGAAAAAAAATCAGCAAATACTAAAATAAAATGCACATTCATAACTGGAATAAATGTTTTGAATGACTCAGATGCATCACAAACCCTAAAGGAGCATTTTTACAACAAATATGACATAAGCAAGCCTAAAATTATAGGAAGCGTTATTCAGCCTCAGGAACTAAACCTATAATTATATACCTGATGCTCATTTCCACTTCTGTAAACATATAATCGTACCTTGACCTATTAGGACTGCACATCGTTGGCCAGCTGTAGCTTTGAGCAATGAATTAAGATCATATGATGTGTAAGGTCCATCTGTCAATCTACCAGCCCTGAAAGATATATAACTTATATTCATGATAAACAACTGTTTGTCACGAGGCTCAAACAACAACAATTTTAAGAATATACAGCTTATTAGTAAGCTGCCCTAGTTTAGTTTCTTAGAACGTTTCGAAACCTGATTATTGTAAATGGTAGACCAGAATTACAAAGAACGTCTTCTCCCATCTTCTTATACTTGTGAATACCGAAGAGGTTCATAACACTACAAAAAATAAAGCGTCTTAAATCAGTTTCAAACCTCACTACAATGAAATCAATTAGACTTGAAATAATTAGACCTACTTGGCTTGACGAAAGAACTCCTTTCCATCAATTCGAGGAGTACAAATAGATGCATTCACCACTCACCATGAATAAAAGCAAATAGATGAAATGTCTGTAAATACCTTCATCAGCTGTGTTCCCCGTATCAGTAAAACCAGTTGACGAATATTGTGCCGAGTAACCATTTGTCTCCTCATCTGGCAGGGCAAACAATATAGCACATTGCCCATCAACCAAAGGCAACAAACAAAAATTTAAGTTAGGAACCGTAGAAAACGTGGGCGCCATCATTAATCTACAGTTAAATTAATTACAGAGGTAAGCATACAAACCTTGAATCTGTAACTCCCATCCACATTGACATAACAACCCAAGACACTGTGTGCTTCCAGAATCCCAATCAAAACTCTATAATACATCAAAAACATAAAAGGGGCATCAGGCAGATATAATAATGGATACAAAGGTAGGCTTGTGCCTGTATTAAAGAACTTAACAATGATTCTTTAATATGGAAAGAGAAAGAAGCTAACAATTATAGGGTAAATTATGAAGTTAACAATTAATATTTTAGCCTCTGAAGTAACTGAGTAAAGGGTAAAAATGTTCCTTACCCTCCAGCATAACTTAATATTAGAAATTGTTTACGGAATTCTAGTTCACCCAGAGCTACTAAGTGTGCTTCTCCATGGTCTCCAGGTTCCTCTATAACTGAGGACCTAGTGATACTCTCACCTGCAGCAGCAGCACACTAACACTGAGCCAGCAATGAATTTAATATAACATTATAATCATAATAACTACCAGCTACAATGAAATGGATGAAACTGAGAAAGTTAGAGTATGACGGACCTTGAAACCTCTCATGAAGTTGTACAGGAACATCAGCAGACAGTCTCTGATATGGAGAAATGCAGACGGCTTTTGATGGAGAACCAGAGGGATATGCTGATTGTCCTTGAACAGGTGTTCGATCAGTACAACAAACATTCACAAGAAACAAATTAAACTGTGTAGTTAAACTAGACACTATCTCCCAGGATCAAACGATCTAAGCGGGAGAGCAACCGGGGGAAGGGGAAAACATCACCATGAAGACATGGAGGGAGAGGGGGGGGGGGTGCACAACAGTTACATAAATGGAGACAAATAAAGCTGAAAGCAAAAGAAAGAGATCCTACAAAACAGAGTCAGTCCCACAAACTTAACAAGCATAGGATTCATCTAGTTAGGTAATTCCAAAAGAATAACATAGCTGCAATACAAGGAATTCCAAAAGAATAACATAGCTGCAATACAAGGAATTCATAACATATATATCCTAGGCTATTTTATGTTTATAGGTGAAGTACAAAAATTACAAATGAATATAATTGGAGAGCTCCTCCCAACCTAGTCCATCCTTCAGATTAATTTTAATCATCTTACGAAAACCATTGCAAAGGATTAAACCAATTAAGGGATAACAAAATTTGAACAGAAACCAAGTTGATTACAACCAGACCCTCTTCCGATTATCTGCACAAATCCTCAATACCCTAAAACAAATTGATTACAATTAATATTTCAACCTATAGAGACTTCGGTGCTTATACCCACTACCATTACCCAATTGAATATCAATCAAGGTTCAATAAGGCATAACCCAAATCCCTCAAACAGTCACCCAATTGATGATTGAACCCTAAAATAATCCTAAAATTCCAATAATCAAGCAAAAAACAAAACTGAAATTACAAGATACTTACAATATGCAATAGAAGATTCAAGCTGCAAAACTCCCAGGAGCCATTGCTGCAAAATTAAGCTACCAAGTTAGCCAAAGCTGTAGAACTTTGACTAACATGGATCTGGGATTTAATTTGGAAACTAAAATGCACAACATTAATGGCAAAGTTGTAAAGTTAAACAACAAAGGCATGGAATCTAAATAAGAAATTACTGATAAAGAATTCATCTGGGTAAATTGAGATGTCGATTGAAAACTTTACCTTCGTTGCAGGAAGTTCATAATCTTGGATACCAATGCTCTGCAATGAGAATAGAAAAGTGCCCTTATTTGCATTTGACCAAAAGTAGGGTTGTATTTAGGACACGGCAATTTCTGCCAGAGAAGAGAAGGCATAGATTCGACAGGAACTAAACTAGCAGAGAACTTGGCATCTAGGAATGGGATTTTAGTTCACGAAGAGAGATCGAAGGGCTCAAGCTTGGGTTTTTAATTGCCAAAACCCGAGCAACATCTAACCTCAGCTAACGATAGATCGGGGCCTCGAGATTAAGCTGCTACGGATCAGATCTAGAATGAAAAAGAACAAAGCTGAAGGCTTCAAAGAGAGAGCGGCTACGGATCAGATCCAGAATGAAAAAGAACAAAGGCTTCAAAGAGAGAGAGAGAGAGAGAGATAGAGAGAGTATCTGTTTTTTTAAATTGGAGTGGATAAGTTTCACAACCGTGTAGTAACGCGACGGCACCTCCAGCAGTTGCAATTGACAAAAGACTTTGCGACAGCAAAGTTTTGCCGAAGCATAAATCATTTTTTCGCGACCGCTACTACCACGGCATATTAACGCGGTGGCGAACTTTCAGTATCTTTGCGACGGCCCAATTTTGCCGTCGCAAATAAGGAACTATTGGCGACGGCAACTGGTTGCTGACGCAAAGTAGTGAAGCCAATTGAATTCTTTTTTGTAGTGCCTGGAGGGCAAGACGACCCGGACCACCATTGAGGATATCCTACTGGAGATACCGGATGAGGGGTATGGGGAACCGGACCCCAATGCCCAAATTGTGAGGCGGGAGGCTTCTGGGCTCGAAGGTGTGCTTACCCTGGTGGACCCGGAAGGGGGCAAGGGAAAAGGGACCGGGTCCCAGGCTTCTCTTTCAAACGGGTCCCTAGGTAGCGAAGAAGCGCTTCTGCCCGGGGAGAAGAGGAAAAGGGTTCATCGCCATCGCCACCGCAGTGGGACGAATGTGGAGGTGACGTACACTGGCCTGGATGTGAAGGGGGACTCCAAGAAGTCCAAGAAGAGTCATTAGGCCCCTCCGGAGTCGACCCAGTCGCTTGGGCTGCTATCTCCGGTGCTGCCGGTTGTCCCTAAGAAACCGATCAACCAGCTGCTCTCAGAGTATGGTGTGGTAGATAAAAAATTCGTGAGGTTGATGCTTGGGGACCTAAAGGACATCGACCTAGACCACATCCGGGCCAAGGATAACACTCCCCAAAAGAACAGGAGGCTAGCAAGGGAGTCGATGATGCGGGTACGTGGCATGTACCTACGTATACCACTTCATTTTTTTTTTTGTTTAAAGAGTCACTAATAATTCTGCTTCCTAGTGCAAGCGCTATACAACGTTTACGCCATCGATGTCAGCGAGGAGGATACCCACTTGAAGGAGGAAGTGAGCAGCCTCTCCGGGCAAGTGAAGTATCTCCATGGGGAGAAGGCCAAGTTGGAGAAGGAGTGGGACTCCTTGAAGGGGAAGGTGGAGTCCTTGACTCCCAAGGTGGCCAAACTGGAGGCGGTGGAGAAAAAGATCGCGGGGCTTGAGCCAGAACTCTTTGGGGCAAGGGATGAGCTACTGAGAGCCCGGGACTCTGAGAAAGAAGTTGCGGAGTCTACCAAGTCATGGAAGGCAAAGGTAGAGCAGTTAGAGGAGGGATTTCCCATCCAAAGGCAAGAGGTAGTTGCCGAATACAAAGGCTCCCAAGAGCTCATTGATATGTTGCTCGCCGCTCAGGGCAAGGCCGTGATTATTAAGTACAAAGAGTGGGTGGCAGCCTGGTACCTGGATGAAGCCAAGTTTAGGTGGGGGCTTGTTGAAAAGAAGAAAGAGCAGGAGGCTAAGAGGAGAGAACAGGGAAGCCAGAGTGCCGGACCCGAGGAAGGGGCAAGTGGTGGTCAACCCGCTGCTTAGTTAGGGAGTTTGTCTTCCAGGGTCTTATTTTTGTCAATCATTTTTTTGAACAATGGCCTCGAGCCGGTATTTGGGGTAGTCCCTGAAGTTTATTTGCCTCCAAGCGCATTTTGTTTTTGTTTTTTTTTTTGAATGGAAATGTTTAAAGGGATTAAGATTGCTTGTATTTTATGCCTTACTGAAGCGTGTATGTTTAAATTACTCATTATTGGAATAAAGTAACTAACAATGTAGCTTGGTTGTCTGGTATGTCCGGTTATTAAGGCAAAAAAAATGCAAGTAATGGTCTGAATAATCCATTTTTCATTCAAAGCAACACTAGTGGCTTACAAAATGAGTACCCGATGGGTAGCAAGCCATAGCTGGATGATCAAAAGCTAGGGTAAGATGCTCCAGGAGCAACTTGTAATAGTATCGGAGACAGTGTATTTGGATGTCGTGAAATGACTCCATCCATGTCCCAGATGTAAAAGGTCGCGGGGCCTACCTTCTCGACGATCTCATAAGGGCCTGTCCAGGATGGATCCAGTCCCCTAGGTTCTGGGAAAACCTGTTTCATGACCCAATCCCCCAACTTCAGTGTCCGGGACTGTACCTTGGCATCGTAGTAACGAGCTATTCTCTGATTATTTGCCAGATTATGCATGTGCCCCACATCTCTTCATTCCTCAAGCAAATCAACATCGAGCAGTAGGCCCTCTATGTTGGTACTTGCGTCGAAGTATTCAATCCTGAGACTTTGGATTTGCGTCTCAATGGGGAGAACCGCCTCAGACCCGAAAGCCATGCAGAAAGGGGTCTCTCCGGTAGCCTCAGTCGTCGTGGTCCTGATAGCCCACAGCACTTCTGGGAGCTTAGAAGCCCAAAGACCCTAGGCTTCATCGAGCTTCTTCTTCAGTATCTTTTTAATTATCTTGGTCTGGGGGTGAGCCAGGGATGTATAGAGGATTCTAGTGTCCAGGTTCTAGGTGTAAGCCCTTAATTCATCATTGTCAAACTGGGTGCCATTGTCCATGACTATGGTGTCCTGGACTCCAGACCTGCAGTAAATGTTTTTCCACAGGAAGTTTTTCACTTTTTTCGTGGTAATAGCGACAAGAGGTTCTGCTTCTACCTACTTTGTTTGGTAGTCAACGGCTACAATGGAGTATTTGAATTGTCCCACTGCTGTGGGAAGCTTACCGATCAGGTCCAAGGCCCATTGGCAGAATGGCCAAGGTGCAAGGAGGATGGAGAGGACAATGGGCAGTGCCCTTGGGATGTTTGCCTACATTTGGCACTTGTGGCAAGAACTTGATATTCTTTTAGCTAGGGCCGACATGGTTGGCCATAAGTATCCTGCCCTCAGGGTCTTGTGTGCAAGAGATTGGGCCCCTACATGGTTACCGCATACACCAGTGTGTATGTCCTTCATTATTTTGTGACCGTCCTCTGGTGTCACACACTTGAGGTTGGGGAAGCAATGACCTCTCCGGTATAACTTTCCATTCATGATCGTGTATCGGGCTTACCTTAATTGGAGTCGCCGGGCCTCAACCTTATCGTCCGGGGTCAAACCGTCCACCATGTATTTCAAAATTGGATCCATCAAGGAGGCAGTGTGGTCCATCGTGACTGCCTCATTTGTTGTGTTTTACAAGAATTTTCGTATGAACTTATTAACATCTGTAGGAAATTGACTTGGGCTCACTAATCATGACCATTCAGAATTTGAGATAGAGAGAGAGTTCGTCTGCGATGCATTACCGTGTGCCCTAGTTGGAATGAACAGCGATCTGATGAGCTAGTACATCGAGTTCGTCGCTGATAGGCTGCTGGGTGTGTTGGGATACGGGAAGATCTATGATGTGCAGACCTGTTTGATTGGATGGAGCTAATTAGTCTTCAGGGGAAGACCAATTTCTTCGTTTAGATTTACAAGTTCTCTTTTGTTCAATTTGTTATTCTGTGTCTTCAGATGTATGATAAATGGAAAATTTCAATACTTTGTTCTAGTTTATTGGTATACATCTGATATACCTCCACAAGGAGAAAAATAAAGCATCATAGAATTCTTAAAATATTAGTTTTGTTACTGCTCTACGAGGATTAAGGACATTCCTGCGTTTGGGGTGCAATTGCCAAGATATTTTCGCAAATTAAGAAACCATGTAGCGTCGAGTTGTGGTGTTCTATGTAGATGAAGGTTAACCTTTTCTAGCTTCAACGCCCAAGCCCAGGCAAATGCATCTTCCTCTAGACGACCGTTTTCATTTAAACCGTACTCTCTATTTCCCCGAGTTCCTACGGATAACTCCTTCCCTGTTAACTTTGGTGATGAAACTTTCCATATTGATCATACCCCGGCCTATGTGGATTTGCCGTCACCGCCCACTAGTTTTTTTGAACACTACTTAAACCACTGTGTTGTTGGCAAGCTCTTTGGCAAGAAACTCCCTGCTGAAGTTGTGGTCAACCGTTGTAAGGAAATGTGGTCTCACCTGGAAGGCAACTTCCAAATCAACAGGCTGATAAATCATTAGTTTGTTATAGAGTTCAGTGATGCTGATGACATTGATAGGGTCCTCAACAACAGGCCTTGGTTTATTGGTAGTCGTATCTTCCATTTACAAAGGTGGTATTATGGGTTTGATGCGGCATCTTCCCGCATTGAAAAACTTATTGTCTGGGTAAGGCTTCCAAATCTTCCTCTCCCTTACTGGAATAAGGAGTCCTTAACTTCCCTGGCTCAACATATAGGTCGTTATGTTGGTGCTGATGACAATACCTTACTAGTTAAGAAGTGCATGTTTGCTAGGGTCCTGATAGAGATTGATTTGCGTTTCCCTCTAAAACGCACGGTTCTTGCCAACAACAAAATCGGTAATCCGATCCACATTCTGGTCTCTTATGAGGTTCTTTATGAAGTTTGTTTTAGATGTGGTCAGTACATTCAACGAAACCAAGTTCATTCCTGTCCTTTTAAGCTATTCAATGACAATTTGTTTTTGGTTGAGCGATTTGATAATGACCATCCTGTTTATCCGGCTGAAATGGCCAAGTATGAGAATGTTAAGAGTCTATTTGCAGAACACTTTTCCTTGGTCTTTCCTCAACCTATTCCTGCTCCAACCCCTTTAGAAGGTGATTACTCTGCTGATGGAGCATCGTGGAAAATAGTGTCTCGAAAAGGAAAGGGTAAAGCCTTTACTTACCCAAAACAAGGGGTTATCCCTAATAATCAAAAAGCTATGTTAAAGCCGGGTAAGTCTTTTAAGGAGGCAGTTGATACTGATGGGGTTGCGCCCTCAGCAGTCCCCAAGAATAAGGAGGTGCTGGTTGTTTCTGATGAATCCTCACAGGAAGTGGATCAATACATCAATGAGGAGGAGCCTCCTCGCCAGGGCGAGCTGGATATGTTCTTAGGTGATGCTACTGGGTTTGAAGTTTTCAACCCAGCTGCGGGTTTTTCCACCAGTCCAAGTCCAAAGAAAAGATCTAGACAGATGGTCGAAAACATGGAAACTAGTGCTGATCAGCTTGCTGACAATACCTCCCCTCTGAATGTTTTAAATGAGAATACTTAGTTGGAACAGCCGGGGCAGTTCCTAGCCTGGTTTTCTAGCCCAAGTCTAGTATCTCATCTTCACTTGGCGCCTAGATATTTTGTTTCTCTTAGATACCAGGCTTTCTAATATTTCTCTACCAAATAAACTTAGTTCTTTGTTGTCTTTGTATTTCAATAATATTGAGTTTGTTGCTTCCGTTGGACAAAGTGGTGGTCTTATTTTGTGTTGGAATTCTGCTAATTCCATTGTGGATATTATTGTTAAGCACAATAGGTTTTTTCATTGCACAATTACAGATCCAAGTTCTAATTATAGATGGTTCACTACTTTTGTTTATGTTTACCCGGACAAAAGACTGCAGAATGACTTATGGAATGAGTTAACTTCTCTTAAACCTAATTCTGATGATCCTTGGATCCTCATGGGTGACTTTAATAACGTTACCTGTTCTGCAGAAAAAACTGGAGGCAATAATCCCTCCTCTGCTTATATGCACAATTTTATTCATTTTCTGAATTCCATTAATGTTTGCTCCCTTCCTGCTGAAGGACTTCCTTTCACTTGGTCGAATAAACATTCTGATGAGTCTCTTATTTTTGAGCGTTTGGACCGTGTGGTCGCAAACCCTTATTGGTTGAATCTATTCCCTCTTGCTACTCTAGAAAATCTCCCCATTTCTGGGTCAGATCATGGACCTATTGTTTTAACTACTCTTCCCACTAAGGTTATTAGGAATAACAGCCTCAAGTTTGAAGCTTTTTGGCAATCTCACCCAGACTTTTCGGAATTAGTCAAGAATTTTTGGTCTCGGACACTTAATTCCGACCCCATTAAGAACTTTAAGTCTATTTCTAATGCTTTTTGTTTTCACCTCACCCACTGGAGTAAAGAACAGTTTGGGAACTTTAGGAACCGTTGTTTTACTTTAGAGAAGGATCTGGCCTTCTATCAGCTACAATTTATGAACTATCCCAATTCTGATTTTTTACGGAACAAAGTTCATAGTTTGACTAATGCCCTCTTGGAAGTCTAGCAAAATGAGGAGCTGTACTGGGCTCAGAGAGCAAAGGCTTCCTGGCTTGCCCTTGGGGATAAGAATACTAAGTTTTTTCATACTACTGCTACTATTAGGAAAAAAAGGAACCGTGTTGCAGGAATTAAAAATGACTTGAATATGTGGATTACTAGTCATGCTGCTATTAGCTCTGTTTTTGTTCACAGCTTCATGAATAGATACAAGTCTTCCAATGCTAATTCTCTTCCGGATAGTGAGTTTGTGAATTCAATTGATCCTATTATCTCTAATTCGGATAATGATTGTTTGTTACGACCGGTTTCTGAGGAAGAAATCCGAACGGCTGCTTTCTCTATTGGAGGCTTAAAAGCCCCCGGTCCGGATGGGCTTAATGCCTTCTTCTTTCACAGGAACTAGGAAGTCATTAAGAATACAGTTTGTGACTTAGTTTCTGATTTTTTCAACAATGCTTCCTCTCTTGACCTTATTAATCATACCAACATTGCTTTGATTCCTAAGGTCGAGAAGCCTGAGTATGTCCATCATTTTAGACCCATTAGTCTGTGTAACGTCATTTACAAAATCATTTCCAAAATTTTAGTTTTTCGTCTAAAACCTTTGTTATCTAAATGTATCTCTAAGAATCAGGGAGCTTTTGCACCTGGACGCTCAATTATAGATAATATTTTGATTGCTCATGAAATCTTTTCTTCTTTTAATAAGGTGAAGGCTCGACATGGTGCCATGGCCGTCAAACTTGATCTGGAGAAAGCCTATGACTTTCTTGATTGGAATTACGTTCGTTGTGTTCTTTCTAAGTTTGGTTTTAGCTCTAAATGGATTGACATGATTATGGAATGTATCTCCTCAGTCTCTTTCTCTATTCTTATCAATGGAAAGGCTGAAAGGGCACTTTAAACCTTTTAGGGGTCTTCGACAAGGCGATCCAATTTCTCCTTACATTTTTATTCTTTGTATGGAACCCTTAATTAGAAACCTCAATGCGGCCTCTGCCGCTTCTAAACATCATGTTGGTTTACTTTCTTCGCCGAATGGAATTAGAGTTTCTAACCTTTTTTTTGCAGATGATTGTCTGATCTTCGCCAGGGGTTCTCCTAAAGCTGCTAGGAATATCACACGGATTCTTACCAGATTTGCTAATTGCTCTGGCCAACACATTAACTTAGATAAGTCTTCTATCTATTTCTCCTCAAAATTAAATGCCTCAACTAAATTCCAGATCACTAATATTTTGGGTATACAACATAGAACGACTATAGGTAAGTATCTAGGTATTCACAATATTATTTTCTGGAAAGACCCTATGAATGCTAAAGAATTGCTTGTTAAGATTACTAAAAAGCTTAGTGGTTGGAAGTGTTCTACCCTTTCTAGGGCTGGTCGGCTAACCCTTCTGCAGTCTAGCGCTTCTGCTGTCCCTAACCATGTTCTTTCTTGCTTTAAATGCCCTTCTTCGGTTTCCAAATCCATTGACAAGGAAATGAGGAATTTCTTTTGGGGTAGTTCTTCTTCCTCTCCTCTGGTGGCTTGGGAGCAAGTTTGCTTTCCGAAGTCTATGGGAGGGCTGGGTATTCGACTAGTTTCTTATTTTAACAAAGCAGCCTTGGCCAAACTAGGTTGGAAAGTCATCACAGACCATACTAACTGGTGGGTTGAGATAGTTAGGAAAAAATATCTCCGGAAGTTCTCCTTTTTTGATGTTCCTAAGCAACCTCATCAGTCTTTTGCTTGGAAGGGTATTTTGGATTCTTGAGATATTATTCTCAAAGGAATGCGTTGGATTATTGGGAATGGTCGTAATATAAAATTTTGGACCTTCAATTGGATCTATGATTTCCCCTTAATTCAGCTGGTCGAGGAGCATACTAGATCCTTTATTGATCTCGATGAGTCTGTTTCGGATTATTTCGATAATGGTGTGTGGAATATTGATAAACTAAATCTTCATTTAGAATCTTCTATTGTTAGAGATATATCCTTTGTTAATCTTCCTTTTTCTGACAGGGAAGACGAGTTTGTTTGGGGGCCGGCTTCTGATGGAAAATTCTCCATCAAGTCAGCCACCTGGTTTCAATGCAATCGGAATGTTCATCCTAAGGCAAATTTACTGAACAAAATCTAGAAGCTTACTCTCCCCCCAAAAGCAAAAATCTTTGCTTGGCTTCTTGTTAGAGATAGACTCAAAACTAGAGCAAGACTTTCTCATTTTAATTTTAATATCAATCCAGTTTGTGGCTTGTGTAACAATGATGTGGAAACCTCGGATCATATTTTTCGGTCGTGCCCAAAAGTTTGGGATGTTTGGACTATTTCTAATCTAAATCACAACCCTACTACCTTTAATTGTTTTGTTGATTGGATTGTTTCAATGTTCCAGAATGCTCAAATTGATGATTTGGAAAGATGTTTGCTTCTCTGCTGGCAAATATGGAAAACTCGAAATGATGTTCTGTTTAGAGCTTCGGGGTTTTGCCCGGCTTCTGTAGTGCATGCTTCAGCCTCCTTTTGCGCTGCCTACAGAACCCACAACCCCCATGTTGCTACTTCATCCACTACCTTAAGTGAAGTCATTAAATGGCACCCCCCGCCTGAAGGCTTTGTCAAGCTCAACTTTGATGGGTCAGTTTCTTCGTCAAACTTAGCGGCTGCGGGTTTTGTTATCAGAAACCATTTTGGTGACCCTATTGTGGCTGGTTCAAGATCAATTGGCTCTTCCACAGTTCCTACGGCTGAATGTACAGCTCTTAAAGATGGCCTGTTAACTGCTAAGCGTGTCAGGACCCACCCCGGAATTACCCTCCTAACTCCAGGATGGACCTGCGGGGCCCACTTTTCGGGAAAATTCGACAGAACCTCCCCTAAAAGTGGACAACCCTAAACCTGCTGAAAACACTTCTAAGTATAATAAATTCTATGCTTGAAGCCACCCTGCTTTCTAGTAACATTCCGTAAGTTTCCAAGTATAAACATTGAACTACATAAACATAACCACTTATACAAATTACAACCCAGCAAACCAAATCATTAAGCTTCCTCCCATATTATACAACTCTCTTACACACATAATTATACAAATGTATAAATCCACCCTTTTTTAAGTAATCAGAGCAATCTAAAGAACACACTCGAAATATAATACATAAAGTAGGTTATTTTAGGACAACCCGCAGGTCCATCTTGGAGTTAGGAGGGTAATTCCGGGGTGGGTCCTGACAAAGTGCTTCAACCTGGACCATTTATTAGTGGAGGGTGACTCGTCCCTGATTATCAACTGTGTGAACCTCAAGTGTGAAGCTCCTTGGCTATTACACTCTCTCCTTAAAGACATAGCTTCTATTGCTAATTCCTTCGCTAGCTTCTCATTCTCTCATGTCTTTAGGGAAGTGAACTTTCTGGCCGATGCTATTACGTCTACGGGTTCTGGATCGCCTTCTAGAGTTTGGTTGCAGTGTCTCCCCGCTTCGGCTCTCCCTGCTCTTTATTGGGACAAGTTTAGCTTTGGTTGCCCGAGGGGCTTTTCTTTGTAATTGTTTCTTTTCTCCTCAAAAAAAAAAAAAACCTTTTCTAGCTTCACAGAATTCAATGAAAATAAGGGTGGAATATCTATTGTGATGCTCTTCGGGAAAGCATGTCCAATAGTGTTAATGACCGGAGTTGGTTACTCGAAATATTGATCTGATAATCTTTTGATTCAAAGGTGCCCTGTAAGTCGAACTTCTCAAGAAACGGGAATTTATCAATAAGTTGCTGGTCCAGGAAATAACAAAAAGTTTGAAGATTGGCTGCTCTAATATTGTAGCTATATTCTAAGTCCGTATCAGAACTGAACTCGACCTTCTTGAGCTTGTAAAAATCACAAATTAAGCTGAACATGCATGTTTTATGTTTTTGCAGTAACTTGATTCCAATATTTCAAGTGCAGGGCACCTAGAAAGGAGCTCCCCTCTTGGACCATTCATCCCAACTCTCAACAAGCTAAGCTCTTTTAGGCAACAAGCAAGTGTCCTCTTGAGTTAAGTCGTTCTTCAAAGCAAATGTTAAGTAAAAGTTTATTTTACCTAAGCACCCTCATTTGGGTAGCAATTAATTAAACTTCCCAACGAAGAAACATGTCAAGGTAGTTTTTTCATGTAATGAATCAGAAAAATGTCATTCGACTACAGAAGACCAAATATAAACAACAACAACAACAAAATATATTTCTTCCAATTGATAGTTTGATAGCCTCTCAGTTCTTTTATTCCTCACTAGCCTTTTAACATAGGAGTATCATAAGTACTACTTTCAAAACAAGATGATGATATGAGAATCAATAGCCTCTCAGTTTTTTTATTCCTCACTAGCCTTTTAACAGAGGAGTATCATAAGTACAACTTTCAAAACAAGTTGATATAACAAGTTAATAAAAACACTTAAGAGGGGAAATGAAAATCCCCTGCTTGTGAAATCCACTTTGTGAACAAATTACCTCGCCGAAGGACTGAGTCCAGTATTCATGGATAACACAATTGATGAATCGGTTGTTCCACTCACACGACTTACATTTATTCGAGCCGACTCAGCTCCCAAGCACTCTTTGAGTCTTGTCACCACCTCACTCATGTTTGGCCTTCCAGTTGGCATTTCAGACACACAATCCCTTGCCAACTCAACAGCCTTCCACGCAGAGTTGATTTCAAAATCTCCTCGTAACTTAGGATCAACAATACTTTTGATATCCCCATTAGAAAGCATGGAGCTAACCCATTGACTTACGTGACTATTCACTTGGGCTGTTCTTGATATCACAGGTCGGCTAGTTATTATCTGCAAGAGAACAACTCCAAAGCTATATACATCACTCTTCTCATTCAACCAGCCTGTTATGTGGTACCTGCAGGCCAAATCATTTGACTCTATTATAGAAGTTAAATCAATTGTATATATTTGTTTCAAACTTGAAAGTTATATATATAGTGCCTTTAGTGTTGAAGATTTTTAATTCAGAACTAGAATTAATGTATAAATAAGTGATGAAGCTAGGAACTTACTCAGGATCAAGGTATCCAGGGGTGCCAGCAACAGCTGTTGACATATGAGTGCCTTCGTCAGTTGGGAACATTCTGGATAGGCCAAAATCTGCCAACTTGGCTTGGAAATTTTCGGCTAACAAAATATTTGGTGTCTTCACATCTCTGTGGATGATAGGTGGCTTACAACCATTGTGAAGATACTCCAGTCCTACATTCAAAATTTTCTCTTTTATTATTGCAAATAGAATAGGAGAGCATTGAATGAATTGAACTGAATAAGTCTTCACTGGCTAACCTTGTGCTGCATCAGCCGCTATTCTAAGTCGACTTTCCCAAGTCAAGAGAGTTGCATTGCTACCTTCACCTGTTCAGAAAAGATCAGAAATACCAAACTTTAGTCTTTAAGATTATACTCAAACTAGGTGGAATCTCATGCACAATGACAAAGCTTTTATTAAATAAGTAACCAAAACCATACCCAAGAGATGCGATTCCAAATTTCCATTGACCATATATTCGTAGACGAGAGCCATGTTCGTTCCTTCATTGCAATATCCAACAAGGCCAGTCAAGTTTCTATGATGAACTCTCATAAGAAGTTTGACCTGCAAATTGAGCGGTCAAGTCATATTTTGTTCCGACATGTGTATAAAAGAGCTCACTAGCTATTCTGCATGCAGGAGGTTTTAGGACATGCCTCTGCTTGAAATTGTTGGTATCCTTGAACTGATGATGGAGAAAGTACTTTCACAGCTACTTGAGTATCATCAACATAGCCATGGTAAACCAGTCCAAATCCACCTTTCCCAAGAATTGTCTGAAAGTTGTTAGTAATCGTTAGGACCTCTGAGTACGTAAATTGTTTCTTCTTGGACTCGAAATTTTCTAACGAATCCGTTTGAATGTTGGACTCTGCCACTGCTGTTCCAACTGTGGAGGTAGATCATCAAGGGTTTCATTAGCCTATGATGACAACAATTTCTCTCCGTTTACCTAAGAACATGTATTCTAGTTATAGGTAACCAAACTTTCAACTGCTAGTAACAAATATTACAGCTTTACCTTGTTTTCTTTTTCTTCTCATGCTAAATAATATGACAACTGATACTACAAACAGAATAGCAAATCCACCAACTGCTGCTATTATTGGAATGAGTACATTGTTTTTCTTCTTTTTGCATGAAATTGCTGCACATAAGTTTTCATTTTCTCCGACCCTAGCATGAATAAGGTTGATGCATATCAGTCATGGAAATTTAGTCGACAATATAGTATTTAATTTTTATAGTAGATCAACAACGCCTAACAATAGAACCTTTTCAACATCAAAGAATATAAGATTATAATCGAAAACAGAAGGAAATACTCTGAATATGTTGCATAATGGTTTTGGACAAAAACAGACCTTAAGGATAGTGATCCACTTGTCGATTTTTCGATAAGCGTACTTGGAAGTGAACCATTCAGCTTGTTCTTTTCCAAGTTACTGCAGAGATAGAGCAAATTTATCAACTTATTCTAGATAACCAAGAATCTCCAGTAACAATTCAAATCAAAATACTCACAGGACTTTCAGGTTTGGCAATTTAGACAGAAACTCAGGTACTGATCCAGTTAAGCTATTGTTAGATAAATCCCTGAATCCAGCCATATACATGCATTAATTTATAAATTCAGCTACTAATTACTGTGGATATATGTGCACAAAAAGTCAGCTATTGCTAAGTTGTCGATCTTTGAATACTTACAAAGATTGTAACATGTCAAGATTGGATATATATGAAGTTATTTCTCCTGTCAATCCGCTCGAGGACAAGTCCCTAATAGCAAGTTTCAAGCAACTCATGAGTGAATCATGTTGACAGCTAGCTAATTAAGTTAAAGTTGTCAGTTAAAAGCATGGTGATGCCTCTAAAAATGAACATATATAAAAGCTAGGATAAACTCACAAGGATGTGATTCTTGGGGGATCGTCCGAGCTACAGTTTAGACCTTCCCAGACGTACTCTTGTGGACCACATGGATCTCCCTGCCAATTTTTCTCAACTCCATATGTTGACTTTATGTTTGTGATTGCAACCACTGTTATTTCCACAGGCATTCATATATATGTAATAGTCAATTTAATCATCCATAAACAATAAACTAAAATAATCGGCAGAGCAAGTTGAAATGATGAATGTGTACCATCGTCTTGATTAGTTTCCGACTGTGAGAAATCTATGACTCTGAAGTACTCCATGGCATTGAGGATCGGTGGCAGTGTTGAATTCTCAGTTTTAAAGAGTGAGAATGTAAAATTTCCTCCTGTTAACGCTGCTGGGCTGTAAATAGTATTTGTACTCAAGTAACTTGGCACTAGAGGTCCATAAAAAAGCTTGTCATTCAGGGTGATATTGAACGATCTGGACTCGTTGGCTTTCAACTTCTGGATTTCAGCAAAGTGCATATACACATAGTATTCAGAAGTTGTATCTGGCGGATTCCAGCCGATATACATGGGAGTACTAGAGTTCATCGCAGTGCCTGCAGTACTCATTACTATAGATGGCACTTGGTAGTCATTATGAATTAGGGAATCAACCGTAAGCGAGGTACTTAACTCTCCCCACAAATTGAAGTTGAAAGGCAACCAGATTCGATCAAAAACGTCATAGTCATACCTAAATTGAAAGCACTTTATCAGTATCTAATAAACAAAACTAATTCATCGGAAATGAACTTTGAAGCAGTTAATTGATTAATTAATACATTAGAATGACTGACCTGTATGATTGATTGCTTTGGGAAGCAACATCCAAGCGATACTCAAGTGCCAGTGAACCACTTTTGGTTATATAAGTTGTGTTTTTCAAAGGCCTCAGTTCCAATGCTGAAATGAATGGTGTTCCAGAGCCTGTGTTCACAAGACATACATGAATGTAGTCTAATGAGGGAGTATGAATGACTTCTTTGATGGTACTGGCGGCTGCATCGGCTAGTGTGATTGAATCCCAGAAACTAGGTCCCATGTGCAGATCAAACTTAGGCAGTTTATTTAGCCCATCATAGTTCCCATACACAAAACTTGCTCTGATCAAATACTTAGTACCGCTTGTAATGTTCACCCTGTAACAGTTTCTGGTCCATTGAGGAAAGCTACGAACATGAGCTGCTTGCTGCTGATGAGTAGCTTTATATTCAGGCGCAATGCTTTTACTTATGCCGGTGTCAATAAAGGGTTCATCTGAAATGTAGTCAATGCCTGATCCTGGCTCAGAGTAGCTTGAATTTGTTGGTAGCCCACAGTCCAAGCTAATGAAGCCTGAGTTATCAGTAAGTTAGTGAGACGTACATTTATTCACACATAGTTGGTGAGCACATTAACAATCAAACTTTACATTTCAGGTTATATATGGATAATCAAAACATACCTGTTTGATCATCTACTGCAAGAACTGAAAGTATAAGAACAAACCCAAAAAGCAATGCAAATGGGAAATGCTTGATTATCATCTTCAAAATATATTAAGCTCCGAACAAGTTCAATATTGAATATCAAACTTGTAATGTATATATATATATTGCTCAAGTAGTAGAGTACGTTGTAGAAAGAAGGAAATTACATAGAAACGTAGTCAATTCTTTGTGTCTGAGAGTAATAAAATATGGCAGATTGTATTGCAAGTACTCGACAATAATTCATGGTTGGACTTGTTAAACTCAATCCTGCTATCGTGATTGATACTTCATATTTCATATGCACTTGCAGACTTTGTAATTACCCTCAGGTCAACAACCAAGTTGCAAGTGGCATATATGAGTTTACTTTGACTGAGATACTCAAATTCCATGCAAATGTTCATAGCTGTCATAGAACCCGTGCGAAAAAGAATCAAAGAAAAAGTCATAGAGATCCAAAAATAAGAATGATTGAACGAACATCTATTAGGGTTGTGTGGTCTGGTGCAAGCCAATGAAATGGAAAAAGAAGTCTCCCGTTAGAAAAGAAATGCAACAATATAAAAAATATAAATATACAACAATACAAGTGTGGACTAAGATTAGGAGGGAGAGTTTCTAATGAGAACTTCATAAAAACTTTAGGATTATGAGTATTCCCCTACTATTATAAAAAATTGTTGAAATAATATCGCATATCTTGTTGTTGTCAAACTAGGTTTTTAATTTCTTTATTCTAATTTTCTACTAGAGGTAATATTTAAGCACAACATTTTTTTACGGAAATAGGTCAGCCCTTTCATTAAAATTCAGCAAGCAGTACAAAAACGAAACACCCATTTGAGGTCGACAAAAAAAATCATTCCTTATAACCTCATGAAACCCTATTGCAGAATAATAAAATCCCAAAAAATCCCGAGTACACCCACTTTTTAGAAAATCCACGCACCATTATTCTAACAAAAACCTAGAAACCTCGAAGCAGAAATAAAATTGTTTCAACTAAGGCTCTCGTTTTTGCTACCCAAACAAATTAAACAATACTATAGGCCATGAAGACCCAGCCCCATAGCACAAGGTAATCCAGCCCACTTGAAACCCTAGACCGGTAATATTTAAGCACAATATTAGTATTACGCGATTTCCTCAGACATACGAATAAGTGGATTCCATTGCAAAACAATTAGTATCAAAACCTAATTTAGTAGAGATATATCATTTGAGTTAGAAGAATTATCAAACTCACAATTCCATGATGCGATAGATCAAGCCTATCTCAAAGAAAAAGAGGAAAAAAAAAAAGTTCTTTCAATTTTGTTTTAGCTACAGAACTCACACGATCACACTACCAAATGTTGGGACCAATATTCTCCCATTGACAAATGAACGGTCACCAACTGCTTGGAAATCTCATCGGAAACTACCTTCACCAAAAACAGAGTTGATTAGAAAGTACTTATAAGTGAGAAGAAGAATTAATATTTGAGAGTATCTCGACTATGAAAGGGACTAACCATATGCATGCATGCTCCATAATTTAAGATGCATCACTTAGTCAAAGTACTGGTTTGTTGGATTGATTAATATCCCTTGGCACAATATCTTTCATGGGTTGGACATATAATCATTGTTAAAAAGTCCAAGTCAATCTATGCCGTGTTGCCGCAAGTTGTGGGGCGGAACTGCCTAATTATTTCATACGAATAAACTATCCGAACAAAAGGATATATATCGAGCATGCTTTAGTGACCCCTAACTTTTTGACGTTGAGCATGCTATATATTACGTTACTTAATTCTACATGTTCATTGTGATCAAGGCAAGGTGGAACTCATGAAAACTGTTGCGGCACAGGTAGCTAAATTACTATTAGTTGATCGAGTAATGTTAATTTACATCGAATTTTTTTATTTTGTATTATATCACCAACTAGAGACGGAGCCAATCAGACTGGGCTGCATAGCTATCGTACTATTGACTCTTGCTATTATGCCAATGCCTGTAAGGCTAATGTAAGTTAAGAGCTGAACATTGTACGAAAAAGAAAAATTAAAACCAACATATAATAAAAGAGATGGCAATTGATTGAAAAATGAGAAACAAGAGAGATCAGTCGACAAAACTGAACATGCAATAGAGAGCGCGACGTGAAATTTTGGAACTGTTTTTGGATCATTAAAGTAAAATTGAATTATTTATGACACATCATTAAAGATGTCGGCTGTGTCGTTAAAATAGTCTCTACCCTTTAAAAAATAGCATTTACATGTTGAGTGTCCTTATAACCCTTCAAGGACTCCACATAAATTATGTGTCCTTATTTGGTGTCCTTGTAGCCCATAATTGTAGTAATGAGTTGACCAATCTTTTTTTTTTTTTTTGAACCAAGTAATCATTCATTCATCTCAAGCCATAATGACACGGATACATACCTTCTCTTGCCAACGCTAGGGCAAGTTTAGGACGTGATAGGCTAGTACTACCCATTAGACAACCAATGTTCACTGATTCAGAAACAAACCTATAAGTATGAAAAAACTAGCTAGAGCATAGTAAATAGGCATATTTCAACAATAAATTAAATTTCCTCCTTGCGATCCAAGCTAGGAATAGGAGGTTTGGGTGAGTCCCTCCTCCTAGATCCCAAATTCGAAACCCCATAAATCCATAGCCAAAAATTTGAAGTCCCAAAACATGATTGAATTGGACCACCCAACTTTGTTTGGACACCCAAGAGGGTTTAGGCACCTAAACAGAATTGGGCCTCCAACGCAAATTGGGCCACAAAACTGATCTGGGCACCCAACCCAAATTGGGTTCACCGTTTGCTGCACTGTTCACGATCGCAGTCTTCAGACTGTGGTTCTGGCAATTGACGTTCGACGTCCCCCTCCAGAAGCGTCTTCGCGCCTCCACCTCCTTGCCATTCATTGTCGTGAGTCCAAGCGTCTTATGAGTCTTGACTGGGTTGGTATTGGACAGTATTTTTAATTGATGAATAAAGTTAATAGGTGAATTTAAAAGATTTTACCTCAACTACCATCTGTTACTATCACCAATTCATAACTTCCTAATTATGAATGAGAAACTTATGTCACTAGACCAATTAGTACCGAACATTTACATCATAATTGATAATAATAACAATATAATAATAATTAAGCTCATTAACAAAACTAATTAAAAGGTTGCAATCGAAACAAACGTTTAATTAAAACTTAATAGGCGCCGTTCAGCTTAGTGAACCAATTTAATGAAACACTTAGTTTCGTGTGATGTTGGTTTTTAGTTTTGTTGTCTGTTTTGCTGATGAAGAAAGAAAGTCAGTCTCTTCTATTCAATATTTAGAATCTCTAGTTATGTATAATTGAAGTTAAAAATTCACAACTCCAATTGTCCAAAGGCATACGCCTCACGAGGCAGCCAATGCACACCTCACATCACACTTTCGTATTTGAAAACAGGGAGCGACTGGAATACACCCTACGTAGAGTGTGCCCTCGTGGGCCCAGCAGTCGTGGTTCAATCATGTCCACACGTTTTGAAGTCAAAGGTCATTGATATAATTGCCTGCTTAACTACCATTATCAGTAAAAACTGACTCCGTCACAGTAATTTCTTGAGGGCGTTTAAGACAATTCCCACAGAATGGTAGTCACGTGCCTTGTCCATCTCTTTTTGCGCTCAATTCTCAATCCCATTCTCACTTTGAGATCCCAAAGAGGCAAAGGCCATCAGAGCTCAGAAACAAGGAGAATAAATTACTCCCTCTGATCTGAAAACCCACCTCCATCTCCGTCACCGGAGGTCGTCGTCATCAGTCCACAATCTCAATTCAAATATCAATTCTCAGATTTACTTGCAACAACTTAAAACACCATAAACAAGACAACATAACCAATTCGATAACAGAGCCTTCAATTTCACCATATCAAACCAAACTCAGTTCCATAACTTCTGATCACTAACACAAGAACAAAACGTGATTCTAGTTCGAGATTATACCTTCGAAATCAGAAATCAACTTTAATCAACCCAACTCAGTTCCCAGGACAAGCCTGATGACGAAAACCCAATTTCCCAGTGTCACTGCCGAAGATAAAATGGTGAGTGTGATGCCAACAACCAGAAAGCTTTTCGATTGTTAGCCTATGAGTGCAGCTGAGCAAGAAACGAAGCCCAGAAAGGCCGGAGCAGAAGGTAACCCAGAAACCCAATCAGTCAAAATCGTTCGAATTGAAAAAATAATTGGTCTAACGTATAGAAATTGACGAGAGGATGAGTTTTCCTATCACATGCAGCTTAATCGGTGATCGGATTCGCCGGAATTAGTTGAAACTCGTCGGAGGAGACTCGGAGCTTCGAGTCTTCGATTCTCCTTCTTCGTTCAATGCATGGAAAATCAGAGGCCACGGGCGTGACGACGATGGCGAGGCGGAGAAAATGCCGGTGGTTCGCCGCTGTCCTGTGGCCGGACGGAGTAGCTCCAGTCAGATCCTCTTTGCGGATCTCCAGGTCGCGTCAGGTCAGAGAATTCTGGTTCTCCCTCTCGATCCTTCTGGATGGATCTTCTGATTACATGCCTACTTATAGGCTTTTTCAAATAATATTCGATGGCTGTGATCAGTCGGTGGATTTATGGATGGCTAGGATCGAGCCACGTTGATCTCTGCTTTTCCAAACTATTTTTCTTTAATCTGAAACTTCCAAAAATCACTAAAAATAACTTGAAAGTCCGGAAAATTCCCCTAAAATTTCAACGAACTCGTCGTATCGCGTACTTTATTATCCAATCCTTAAATTGAGGATTTTACTAGTGAAAAATTTTAGAAAATATTCTTGAGCACCTTTTCTAAAACCCGAGATCGATAAGTAAATTATCAAACTATCTCAATTAGGCATGATAAAATTTTTTGGGGCTCACAGATAATGTCAAATTTATCAAATTTCAATTTCAATTTTTTGAATCGCACAATATTCCTATATGTCTACTAATGTGGTATAACAGGTTTATTAGTTGTAATGAAAAGTATACATTCCACGAGCAACTATATATGTGTAGGAAATAAAATTTATCAAAATTGACCGTAGGTTGTTATCACGATAAGAAGAAATGGTTATGGTCAAAATTTCAGCTATTTTCGTCGTCGTTTGGGTCACGATCTAGTAGGTCAACCGTAAACATTAAATACCACATATAGCTAACATGCTCATAACCGCTCACTCGTAACTTATTTTTTTAATCTGTCAGCTATCACACTCTCGTGGGTAGGAGCTGTATCAAATAATGTAAAAATTTCAGGAATTTTATCTCCTCAATGGTCGGCTCCCCTTAGGGAAGTAGCTTTTAAAGGGTTGACCGGTTTATTTCATGTCAAAATGACGACGGATTGGGTTAATTTTTTTTACACAATGCCTACTAATACGCTATAAATAGATGGGTAATATCAAATTTATCGATTTTCAATTTCGATTTTTTGGATTGCACGAAATTTTTATTTGTCTACTAATGTATTGTAACTAGTAGGGCTGCACACGGATTGGGTTGGATCGGTTTTGACTCCAAACCATCTCTATGCCAAAGTGAACGGTTTAGGCATTTTGGAAAACCGGTCATAAAAAAAAAAAAAAAAAAAAAAAACTCAATCCGACCCAATCCAATCCAATTAAAGATGGTTTGGTTTGGTCGGTTAGGCGGTTTTCACCTATATAATATTAACATGCTATTTATGAAAAAATTCATAGTAAAAATTCAATCTCAAGAATTGAAATTGTGTTAAATTATCTAAATTTAAAATTCAATAATTAAAATCCAAAACATATAGTCCAAAACTAAAACCTAAATTAGATTCAAAGTGATTCACTTATTTAATGACTTAGTCATCAATACTAGCTTAATATGATAGTATTAAAGATCAAAGAATGAGAGATTGAGAGATCAAAGATGTGATATGAAAGGATCAAAAAAATTGTAGCGATTATATACTAAGGTTTTAGGCCTTTGAGCCTTGAATTCAATATGATAGTATATCATTTGAGAATAAAGTTATAACTGGAGATTTAGAACTTACTTAGAACAAACTGGACAAATGAATATATATATATATATATATATATATATATAATAAAAAAACTTTTTCTCTTATGTTTCAAACTTACCGGTCGGTTTGGGTTCAGCGGTCTAAGTACAAGAGAAACCAAACCAACCCAGTTCATAAATGGTTTGGTTCAGTATTGAACCGATTTTCAATTTTTAAAATTAAAAAACCTTAACCAAACCATATTTATCGGTCAGTTTTGGCCTGTTTGGCCTGTTTGTACCATGTTTTGCACACCCCTAGTA
>JANPXK010001078.1:0-35978 GCA_024704745.1 Rosa lucieae
ATAAGGTTTAGGCTACCAACCTCAAGGATGAAGCCTCGGATGAGATCGTGAGCACCTATCTTCGATGCAGGAGATCGTCGTCTTTCCTGATGTGATTACTCCACGAGATCGCCGTTGTTTTCTTCTCGAGTCTCAGACAAGCAGAGCTTGAAGACGAAGAGTAGAGTTTGAAGCTTTAGCAAAGTGTCAAATCTCGCTAACTTCCTCCCCTTTTATGTCAATGTCAAACAGTTCTAGGTCGTCCACTGAAAAACGACATCATGCACCAACCGTACACGTGTCCCATAACTCCACTTACTCTCCGGATTAACCGAGGCGTCGCGTCGGTTATAGAATCCGTCATTTCTCACATTAATAGCAAGGAGACTGCTACGCTGAGGAGACACGCCTTCACACGCTAACCCTCTAGAGGTTACCCACGTGTCGACCACCTTCAGTCGAAGCGTCTCGAGAAGGTAACTGCTGGGAAGAGGTTGCCAATCATCAGAAGTCCCCGCTAAGCGAAACCCCGCTAGCGGAACTTCTCACTTGCCATCCTCCAAGTGTCGATGTCCCCGCTGAGCGAAACCCCGCTAGCGGAACTTCTCACTTGCCATTCTCTAAGAGTCGAAGTCCCCGCTGAGCGAAACCCCGCTAGCGGAACTTCTCACTTGTCATCTTCCAAGTGTCGAGGTCCCCGCTGAGCGAAACCTCGCTAGCCGAACTTCTCACTTGTCACCCTCCAAGTGTCGAAGTCCCCGCTGAGCGAAACCCCGCTAGCGGAACTTCTCACTTGTCACCCTCCAAGTGTCGAAGTCTCCGCTGAGCGAAACCCCGCTAGCGGAACTTCTCACTTGTCACCCTCCAATGGTCAAAATCTTCGCTGAGCGAATCCCCGCTAGCGGGACTTCCAGTCGTCAACTTGCAAGAGAGGCAGCCTCCGCTACACGCAACACTGCCGGCAGAGCTCCCTTTCCATCTTGCAAACCGCGTACTTTACTGAGCGCAACACCGCTCGATAAAATACCGCCAGCCATATCTACGTAACGCTGGTTCCTGCTACAACAAGCGGGGGGATATCTGCTAGTGGCGAATCCCGAGGCTACACCTTATTGACAACGACCGCCATGCGGCGTTACGGTCAGATCGTCCTTACTAGACACGAGGACTTGTCAACAGTCTACGACGACCCTGATCAGGTACGTTGACCCCCGTCACCTGGGTACTAAAGATTGGGCTCGCTACCCAATACCCTCTGCTTCGAGCAGTTCCCCCTCAACAAACAAATTGCCGACCATCCAGAGGTCCTTCTTGGCTAGGGAGTGGGGGACTCCCTGGCGGGCCTAGCAGGGACCCACCCGAAAGGGTATAAAGCGTTCGCTCAGTAAATCCATGGTTGACAACGTACTGATGCTAATTATGCTTTTGCAAGTCTAGCGTTGGTAACGCTTCACACCGCCGATCAACTCCCCAACCAAGATTACCCTCCTTGACTAGGGACTTGGGGGACTTGTACCTACATGTGCCAGAACAAGCATAATTACTGTAATGAGCCATGCTCATTGTACCGCCAGAGGTACCGACTCTCACCAAAGGAGTGACCTGCGAGGGCACAGCCAGGCGGGCTACCGCCTGAGCCCTGGATCTCCCCCAGATCACCGCTGACGCGCCGCCACGCACCGCGCCAAGATAGCATCAGAAGCTCCAGACGCTGGGAATCGAAGCACATCAGTCCCACATCGAAAACAAGAAGAAGATCAACCTTGTCCTCACCTATAAAAGGTTCTCTCCTTTCTCCTCATTAATTACGCATTTACTACTCATTTATTGTTACGCTGCTTATATGCATTGACTGACTTAGGCATCGGAGAAGTGAAGACCACCCAACGCGGTCTCCCTCTGACGCCCTGTCTCTCGTGTGACAGCTAGCGGAGGCCATCTAATCCTCAGAGTAGCTGTCCGCCCACCGGACCCTCGTTAAACAAAATATCGGCTACCGCCGGACTTTGAGCATTAACAATCTTAAACTATATTCATGCTTTGGTAACGTCTTTTACATTTCAAATTTTTTTTTTGGAGAATGCAATTTTATATTTTCATAAGGTGAAGTTTATTTAGGTTTTGTTGAAGTGCTAATGACATGAGTTGGAATTTGTCAATAGTAAACAAAAGTATTTTAATTCAATTTACTCATGTTATCCTCATCTCACAAATGACAACAATTGGAGACACAAAAGTAATCAAAATCCTTGTAATGATCTTGTGCTAGGATGACGAAAGGGCAATCGACACCTCATAAGCTACTCATAGTCAAAGATTAATGGGCATAATACATCTTGTCCTCAAATAGGAAGAGATGACATCATTTCCTCACTTAGATGTATAAGTCTGCATACTCTACTTTTATGTCGATCCATATGATAATAAGGCCTCTCCATTTATACCAGATGTTTTGTGTGTTTTTTAGTAGGGAAAATTCTCATACACCACAAATCCACCAATATACTTCCCATACACCCCACCAACTTATTTTTCTTCCCACTCACACAAATATTTTCACTTTTTCCACTACTGTCCAAAATATCACTTCCTATTCATCTCACTTTTACCCCTCCCTTTTATTTAATTTTATCTTATTTTATTTTTGAAGCGTGGTGGGCCCATCTTGAAATTATTTGTCTAGATATAATTGCAGTTAAATTTTATCCTCTATTCGACGGTAAACAGTAAGCTTTACTATTCATAATTTCGATAGTTAACAGGCTTGAATTAGTTGCTATCTGTAAAAATACTAGCAAAGAATTACAAAAAGAGAGAGAAAAATTGAGAAAATTAAAAGAATATAGAGAAAGTCTTAACAGAGAAACTCCCAACTATTGAGATATCATCTACAGACTTCAAACTAGAATTTATAGAATAGAACAAGATATTGATAATCTTTTATATGTTCTAGAAGAGGAACAAAAACCTCTTGATTATTTGAGCATTGGTTAGATCCGCAAATCACTGGTATGAGAGCTTGTAAAAGAGCTCAAAGGAGAACCACTCCTAAATGGGGACAATGTCAGAATTGTTATTAGAGAAAATAAATTCTCTATTAAATTCTTCTGATGAGAAATATCAGAATCTGTTACTAGAATTATCTAGATGTCAAACTCATCTAGAAAAATTACCTACTATAATCCACCAATTGGAAAGATTGGAAAACAAACTGGATTATATCAAAGAACTTCCAAAAACGGAAGAAGAAAAGCTAACAGTCATTAATAGAAAAATCAATGAACAACAAAAAACGCTGGATTCTATGAAAACTATACTGAAGGACAAGAAAGTGCCTACAGTAAAAACAAAGAAAGCTAATGGATTCAAACCATTAGAAAAACCAAACAAGAATCTTGTTCCAAACATGATTTTTCTGGAACCATCTACTAGTCAGACTAGTATCCGGCATGAAAACCCGGAGAAAAGAGATATCAAGATGTTAAGCATCTTTGGAAAAAAGAAAGGAGTACAGCTCCTAAATGCTGAAGAATTCGAATTCAACGAAATTGAATAGGAGGTAAAAAACTCCTCGATTCCAAAATTAGATTTTAAACAAATCTACAAAAGGGAAACGTTTGATCTAATGGATAGCCATTATTTTAAACTACTGGAAATTACAACCCCCGCTACAGCAGGAGGAGAGACTGATCTTCTAATGATTACTCCTTCAGAAGTTGCAAGAGCTCAAGCAAAAAAAATACCAATTTATGCATATTGGAGCAGTCCAAGTAGGCATAAATCTGCTTGCTCGTGAAGGCATAGACTGTTCGGTTCTTTGTGTTCTACAAGACAATAGATTAACAGACTTCCGAGCTAGTCTGTTGGGAACACTTGTAGCATCATTATGTGATCAAGTAGCATATTTCAACTACTTCCCAAATTTCACCACCAGCTTGAAGGATGCAGCTCATTGTCTACGACTGAGAGTCAAGACAGATGGCATATCAATGAAAGAAGATATGCAAGAACTCGCAATAGTATACAGAATATACTATAAATTGATGAGCACTACAGTAGCCCCCAAGACCAGAATAACAAATATTCCGGGTCTTACTACTGGTTTCCTCACCAATCAGAAGAACCATTCACAACAGATTCACAAAGTTACTTGGGATGAAGTGACTTTTCCTCTGGAATGGAAACTATCCGGTCCGAAGAAGCTACCGGAAAGAGCAAAAGCAAAAATTTATGAAAGTAGAAAGACTGGAGAAATCAGTCTCAATTTTGACAATCACAGAAAAGTGATGTCTGTCCTGATAACCTCAGGGTAAACAAAAATCTTCTCAGAAGAAGCTATAGCACTAGAGAAGCTAGTGTTAGTGGTACAAAACCCACTGTCGAAGAACCAATATCTGAAGAAGAATTAGAACCTGATCTAAATAGGCCAGTCAATATGTTCAGAGCAGAAAGGCTCTATGAACTCTATGAAAAAGCAGAATCTTGTGAAGATCCTGAACGATTAGAAAAACTAATCGAAGAAATGAAAGAATTCAAAATCAGAAAGACGAGAAAAGTCTTTCCTTACCAAGATATTGAAATGGAAGAAGGAGAAAGCTCCAGAACTTTCATTAGTAGAGAAAAAGGGAAAATAAAACTCCCAGCTCAGAAAGCCCCCACGGGTAAAAAAGGGGAAAGAAATTCCCAAAGATTTGTCCCAGAAGACAATATGCCTAGAGTTCCAATCACAAACTATGGCATCTGGTTAAATCTAGACAAGAGTCTAGATAAAAGAAAAACCATTGACCAATGGGTAGATAGCCTGACGATGGCTTCTGCACTTACCCTTGGAAAATTTGAAGCACCAGATCTGCAAGTGTACTATGAAACTACTCTTACTGGAGTAGCAAAAAAGTATTACCTATCTTTCAAAGAAACTGCCAGAGGAAGAGACTGGCTAGAAGAAATAAAAAATTCAAAATCTCCTTATGATTTTGCAGTGCCCCTGTATGATCAGTTATGTGGAGATCTCTCAAATCTGAGTGAGAAGGCTAAAGAAACGACCAAATCAAATATCTATGCTTTTAAAATCTGTGACATGAGATATTTTGAAGAATACTTGAATGAATTTCAAGAATATTACTGTACAATTGGTGAACTAGAGAATACTGATCTAGTTAATCTGTTGCACAGAAAACTCCCTGAACCATGGAGAACAGTTGTGAGAGAAAACATAGCTGAAAAACCAATTGAAAGATTTTCAGTTGGAGGGATTGCCGACAGAATCCAGCAATTACTAAAAGAGCAATGCAAAGCCAATGTTAGAGCTAAGATGGCCAAAAAATAACTCAAAGGAGTTGAGAATTTCTGCTATGGAATACTGGATATGCCGACCAATTGGGGATGTCATGAGTCCAAATTCCACAGGAAAAGAAAGAAAAATATTACTCTAAAAATTTCAAAAAGAGTAATTAGAAAAAGGATTGGAAATTTAAGAAAAGTTCCAATTACAAGAAACAACAGGATGAAGATCCTAAAAAGAAATTCTTCAACAAAAAGAAGAATACTCATCAGCATAAACAACCAAGCAAGAAAGCTTGCATATGTTGGTTATGTAAAGCTGAAGGGCACTATGCCAATGATTGCCCAGAAAAGGGTAAAAGATCTACTAAAGCTCTCTTTGAAGAATATGAGCAAATAGTAGAAACAGCAAATATGAAAGGCTATGAAATAGCCTATTCTGATGATGAAGAAGACGACATGTCAGTTTATTCTGCCTGGTCTGAAAAAGAAGATTCATCTGAATCAGAGTCAGATTCTGAAGTAGAGTACTTCGAATCAAGACAGATGAATGTTCTGAGAATAAAAAACTGGGAAGAAAGCAAGATAGAATCTTTAATGTCTTCTTATCAGGTAAACCTTGGTACATTCATTTGTGACTACTGCTTATGTCACGAAAAGAATGGTCTCCCTATGTTTTGTGAATAGTCAAAAAAGTTCTATCACAAAGAATGCTTCATAGCTGAAGCAAGAAAAAAAACCAAGAATGGCCTTGTCAGCCAGTTGGTAGAACAAGAATATGAAGAATATTTCTCTGAGCAAAAAGAGAAAGAAGTAAAACCTTTGTTCCAAGAAATTATGGAACCATCTTCCTCAAAAAGTAAAGGAAGAAAGCATCGATGAAGAAAAGATCGATGAAGATATCGAACTGGTTGAAACACCAGAAATTGTTCCAGAAGAATGTAAACCATTCATTCCTAAAGAACAAGCTCAAGAAAATGAGCTTCAACAATCGAAAGTCGTCTCTACTAGTAGATACAGCAACTACATAGAGATTGGACTAAAATTCCCTGATCACAAAAAATACCATCTACATGCCTTTGTAGATAATGGATCAGGATTTACAGTTGCAAAGAGATTTGCAATTCCAGATGAACTCTGGAAAGAAGAAAGGAAAAGAACTGCTACTGGTGTTACATTTGATGGAAGCCATCTTACCATGAATAAAGTAGCAAAAAATGTTCATATCACCATTGGTGGAGGAACATTTATCATCCACAATGTTTGGCAATCTGAAGGCCAAGGATCAGATTTCCTGTTGGGAAATGATTTTATTCTCCAACAGAGATTCATTCAGGATGAAGAAGCGATAGGCTTCAGAAAAGGCGAACGGGTGTTCTGGGCAGACCGACTTACACAAGAAAAAAGTGTCGTAGGTCCTGGTTTTACTACTCAGTATCAGAGATCGCACCAGAATAGTGGTGATCTTACCCCCTACAAACCCAAATTTGAGCCTATACTCCAAATCAAGCAACAAGAAGAATTACTTGTTGAAGAATCTTCTGAAGAAGAAGAAGAAGAAACTAGCGAAGATGAAGAAACTAGTTTCATCCATGAGCATAACCTCAAGCACTTTCAGAATAAGCTTGAGTCTCAGAAAATTCCCACTCTTGATAAATTCAAGAAACCACTCGAACAAAATATCGATGTAGACCATCAGAAGTTTTGGGAAAAAGACCAAGTGGTCTGTGAATTAAGATTACATGACATGAATGCCATCTGTCATGTCAAAGCCATTCCTCAGTACAAAGAGGAAGATCAGAAAGAATTCAGAAAAGATATTGAAGATCTCCTGAACAAGAGATTAATTCAACTCTCCACTAGCCCTCATCATGCTCCAGCATTCTACGTGAGAAATCATGCAGAAAACCTTAGAGGAAAAGCTAGAATGGTGATTGACTACAGAGATGTCAACAAGAAGACTGTCAAAGACGGTTATCAAATTTCTCAAGTAAGAGTACTGATCAACCAGCTCAGAGGAGCTAAAGTTTTTTCAAAATTCGATGCAAAGTCGGGTTTCTGGCAGGTCAAGATGCATCCCAAGAGTGTTCATCTCACTGCATTTGGAACACCACAAGGCCATTACGAATGGTTAGTAATGCCTTTTGGTCTAAAGCAAGCTCCTTCAATCTTCCAAAGAAAGATGGACAACATCTTCAAGCATGTTGCGGAGTTCTGCGTCGTCTACATAGATGACATTCTAGTCTTCTCCAAAAACAGAGAAGAACACATGAAACACCTCCATGAGGTTGTAAAGCTGATAGTTCAACATGGAATTATCCTAGGTGAAAAGAAAATCTTCTTTATCCTCGATGAAGTTGATTTCCTAGGAATAAATATCAAGAATGGAGTGATAAAACTTCAACCTCATATCCTTGAGAAGATCTGGAAATTCCCAGATAAAATTCCTGAAGCTAAGAGTCTAGAAAGATTCCTTGGTGTCATAAATTATGGGAGAGATTTCATTCCCAAAATATCAGGGTTAACAGCAATGTTATCTCCAAAGACAAGTTCCAAAAGAAAATGGAACTTCACAGAAGATGATGAAAAAATCATGAAGCAGATAAAAAATCTCTGCAAAAACCTCCCTCCTCTTCAACAACCAGAAGAGAATGATGAAATTATCCTCCAAACAGATGCGAGTGATAATTAATGGTCCGGTGTGGTTCTGGCAAAAACGCCTGGAACTAATATTGAAAAGATCTGCAAATTTTATAGTGGCAAGTTCAGCCCTGCAGAACTGAATTATCCCACAGGGGAAAAAGAAATTTTGGCTGTCAAGAAAACAATTTTAAATTCTCCAGCTTTTCTTGGAAAACCCTTACCGTCCGCACCGATTGTGATAGAGTAAAGAATTTCAAAAATTTTAAACTTGACAAAGCTGCTGATAGAGGAAGATTAGCAAATTGGCAATTATTTCTTAACCAATATGATTATAATGTTGAATTAATTGCAGGAAATAAGAATTATCTTCCAGACGCATTGATCAGAGAAATGGCAATGTTCAGCCAAAGAGATGATGACGAAGGTCGTAATCCCAAAAGCAGAAGAACTGGGAAAGAACATGAGCCTGAAGAGGATCCCAAAGAAACCAAAGAAAAAATCCTCAAAAGGTTTCTGCTAAGTCCAAAAGGACTAGCCGCAACTGATCAATCCCAGGATAAAGGATTGGCTAGCCAGTCTCAAACGACAGACGGTAAAGGCTCATTAAGACAGTTAACGGCTGCTGCTTTGCCAAAAAGCAGACCAACTCCAACTGGAGTTATAAATGTTTTTAATTATGAATTAAGAACCTTTGATGCTCCTGTGTTCAGAACTGGCAGGAGACTAGCTTACCACCAGAAAGCAATTCTGGATAATCTTCTATTAACTTTTCAGGAAAGAAGCAGTGGTCTAATGTTCCCGGCACTCTTTGCACTAGCTGAAGAACTTTATGAGAATGCCAGACCATAGTTTGAAGAAGTTCATACACAGCAGAGTGCTGTAAGAAAACAAAAAATTCACTTCCTTGAAAGCCCAGAAAGTGCTAGGGTCCCGATCATGGCACTCAATGAATCAGACTGGCATGAATTCCATAGTCTGATAGGAAGTCATAATTTTGAAGACCGAGTTCCTCCAACTCTATTTATCATTGCAGGACCTTATGTTAGAAGATACTTAGTCAATGTTCAGAGTGAACATCCTTAAGAACACAAGCTCTGGCTTGTTGAAAACGGTTTTGTCCATAATCTGTGGACTAAAACAAATGATGATCTTAAAGGCTTGCCGCGTATCATTGTCAACACAGTCAAAAACCTTAGAAAAAATGACTGTATGCTTCGTCTGAAGTTCAGATCTACCCCTCCAGAATGGATCCAAAAAGCAAACGGTGAGGTTGAGTATATTTCTCCTTATCATTATGTGAGAATTATTCAAAGAAAATATCTTCAACCAGCCTGTGTTGGATACAATGGCCAGCCAAACTCAAGCATCCCATGGATGAAAGCCATGACCCTGGAGTATATCAAAAAGATCATCTCTGAAGATGTCAACAATACCTTCCTGGCAGCAGGAGAAAAAATTATTATCACTGCTTACGATCATCCTGACATAGTCAGCAGACGATCATCCTGACATAGTCAGCAGTGACCTATTCTTATCTCTTACCAGAAAGGAGATAGATTCGACACTGGCATGCATACAGTGGGTGGAAAGACTTGAAACAGACAACCACTACAAGATGTATGTTGATACAGACGTCAAAGACAACACAACAACTGCTCGAATGGCCCAGGCAGATAACGACTCCTTTGTCCTTGGTCACAATTCAGAAACTGACGAGAACATGTGAAGCAGCAGGTGTAGAAAACACCGAAAGTACTTTTGGATTCTTCCCAAAAGCTACTTTTGCTTTTCAAAAAAGTAGGTGAAAAACATTTCACCTAAAGATTCTGCTTTTCCCCCGATTGACCTCCACCAGCAGGAGCACTCAGAAAAGCAGAAAAGCAGAAAATCACGGAGTCGTCCTGTATATTTTGTTGTTTTCAATTGTAATTTGAGGTCCGCTCCCTATATAAGGAGCTTTAGCTTTTCTTAGAAGGCATTTGAAAAAAGGAGAGGTCAGTTATAGATTCAAAAATTTAGAGGTCAGTTATAGATTCAAAAAAATTTCCTTCTTAGAGATTGAGCAGAAGAGTCTTCTCTCAAGTAGTAGTAACAGTGCGCTTCCCTTCCTGTCTAAGTGTGAAGTAGTGTGCTTTCTTTACAAGTAAGTATATGTTATCATTCTTATGGATAGCTAAACAGCCTTTTTGCTGTTTACCTAAGAATGAGGCTCTGAATACCTCTTTAGTTTGTAATTATGTTTAAATAAATAATTCCAGATTGCCCATCCACCTTGTCTTTATATTTTTAAGTGTTTATTGTTTGATGTTTAAAACCAAGTGTATATGTTTCTGCCTTAACTCCTATACTTTTTTTTTAAGGTCTAAATCTTCCTTTTCCAAAAGAAAAATTGCCTCAGCTTAAGATAGAAACAAGCAGCAGTGATTCCTCCTGTTAAAGTAACCGCTAGGCAGGGAGCCGTTAGGTGAAAAACTTGGGCATGTTGAAGGCTAGATTTGTTTTTGTTAAGAGTGTGAACAAGTTTTCCTAAGAAAAGCAAGAGTTGAACCTAAAAGTCAGCATAGGATATATTAGGCACTAGTTTAGAAAAGACTACCCTTATAGGTCTTTTCCTCATAAAAGTTGTGTAATTGGGCACAATACAATCTTGTTGGTGCAAGTGGGTAAAAAACTTGTGAATTCTGGGTAAACAGGAAATATCCCTTTTTAGTATCCTCCTCTCCTAGTCACAGCTAGTCTAGCCTCTGTCTTCGAATACCATTTCTCTTACTCTACGACCTCCTTCCCAACATCTCCTCTAGGTATGTTGTGTTTGGATGAGGGAAAATATGATGATTGTACGATTATATGTTTTTTGTGTGAAGTGAAAGTATTTCGGACGAATAATTACCAAAAACGTTTTATTTTTTAGGGGTAAAAAGTTTTTTATTCATTGGGTTTCTTCGAAAACTTCCTTTACGAAAATTGTAGAGGGCATCGATACTAGTTTGTGGACATATGGCACGTTTTTTTTTGTGATCGTATGAAGAAGTTATGATCAACAGAAGTTCTTTTCATTTTTGGAAATTTCAGTATAAATAGGAAAATTTCATAAATTATTTTTTTAGTTTCCTTTTTCTGAAACTTTGCGGAATTTTCCGGAAACATTTCTCTCTCAAAGAACCCTCGACCCGGCCGAAAATGACAGGACCCGACCCAAGCTTCACCCCGAAACCCGGATACGAGCCTGTGGGGCCCACTTTAAGTGAAATCCTACTGAAAAATCGGCAGAACCTCCCCTAAAATAGGCTACCCAAAATTTCACAAAACCTGGACATGAATAGTAATAAGTTCCTACTCAGATACACATTCCACGTGTATAAGTTACATTCAGGAAGTACGAAATCCACCCTAACTTCAATTACGGTTACAGATTCTTAAGCATTACCATTCTCCAAATTAAAAGGTTATCAGAGCAGTGCTACATAACTAAGCCGATATCATACAAGGTAGGTTAAGTATTAACCTACGGTCAAAATGGAAGCACTGATTCCTATGCCTCGAGTTCTTGGACGCGATCTCGGCAAATCTAAAATCTGGGTATTTGAAACGGAAGGGTCTAGGGGAAAATATTTAAAATCCGTTAGAGTGAGTGGACAAAACTGAAACAAGTTATGAAACAATTAATTGAATGCTTCCCCATTTTCTCATTAATAAAATCCGACATGCTGCGAGATTTACAAAACGTTTCCAACTCAAACCTTTTTGAAACCATCCTTTCATGAAACATCGTTGGATGACTAGAGAGGACTGATGTCTAGTCATCTCATGCCATCTGGAGGGGACTGTCGCCCAGATGACGCATTGGAGGGGACTGCCGACTAGAATGTAGGAGGCGGTGGTTAGAGGGGACTGCCGACCAGACTATTACTTAGAAGGGACTGCCGACTAGGTAATGTACGCATGCGCCGGAAATAGCCTCCTTGCCAATTCATTTGTTTCCACGAAAATCATATTTACTCAAATAATAATCCATTATAAATAGCCGGAAATAGCAGTCCCATTATAGAGGGGACTGCTGACTAGGTAATGTACGCATGCCCCAGAAATAGCCTCCTTACCAATTCATTTCTTTCCACGAAAATCACATTTACTCAAATAATAATCCATTATAAATTTAATATTGTGTTGCATGCATTATTTAAAGAAAATAAAGATCCACTCACAGGTGAATCTCACAGCTAATTCTGCTGCTTGCCTGTATCCTCCTCGCTCGAGGGATCAATACGTCCTGTAGCAAATGGACAGGATATAATTAACCATAATAAGTAAATACTCTCAAAATCAAAACTCATTCCCTCTGGAATTAATATTCGTTACTCATAAATTCTATAAAAAAAAATCCCACACCTCAATTTGGGATTTAAATTCTTAAATACGGAATTTCCTTAATAATTCAACACCCTAGCTTAATCTTTAATCTTCACAAGGATCGTTTTAACTTGGTCAATTAAATTTCAATTCCTTAATTAACAACAAAAAATTATAACATAAATCCCTTTCCAAAATTACCAAATTCTCTCTTTGTTTTTTTTTTTTTGAAAAGAAAGGATTTTATTAATGAATACGATGAAGATCGTACATGAGGGCATCCAGTATTAAGTCTGGAGAATTTACCAACCATTCATGATGAACATTAGAATCGAAACTATGACTAGCAAGCCTATGAGCTACTGTATTAGCCTGACGAGAGGCATACCTAATACATATATCATCACTAGAAAGTACCAGACCCTTAACCTTAGCAATTAAAGCACTAAGAGGAGATAGGTCATCCACATCGTTGTTGATAGCCTGCACTGCTACTAGGCAGTCACTTTCAACCTTGTTTTAAAGCTAGCAGCTCGGAATGTAATGCAGAACTAACAAAATTCATCCTGTAAGAGAAAGCAGCAATGAATAGCCCTTGAGAGTTCCTAAGAACACCCCCATTGCCACCATAAGGAACAGAGGGCATAAAGGCACCATCTACGTTTAGTTTCAAAGTGTCACCAACAGGAGGATTCCATTTTTTATCTAACCTCTGGAGAATAGGAGAAGAACACACAGACAAATTAGCTTGCAAATATTCCTCATACCAAGCCAAGGAAGAGGCCACCAAACTTGAGGTAGCTTGAGCATGATTCCGCCACAGAATATCATTTCTATTTCTCCAAACACTCTATAGGAGAATGAGCAACTTATCGAAAAGAGTTGAGGCTAGAGAATTAGCCCTCTCCAAGAACCATTCTTTCCATGGTAGACTTGATGACTGAATAAAGAAAGGTGTGGTATTCCACATAGCACGAGCAGTATAACAATCACAGAACAAGTGTTCAAGTGTTTCAACGGCCTGTGAACACACGACACAATTCAACTCACCCGTGTAGCCTTTCAAAGTCAAAGCCACCCAAGAGCTGCTCGCCAACCAAAGATAGCCACCTTGTTGGGAACCTTAGCTTTCCGCAAGGCCTTCCATAATGGGGCATAAGGGTCACCAGTTGATGATGAAGCAAAGATGTTACCAATGGAAAACTCATGAGCAATCGTGTACGCAGACTTAACTGAGAAGTTACCTCTCTTGTCAAGTTTCCATGCAACTCTGTCCGAAGCGAAGCATCTACTCAAGGGAATAGAAAGAACATTCATAGCTATAACATTGTCAAAACAAGCATGAACAGCCACATGATCCCAGGACCATGAACTTGTATCCAACAGGTCTGAAACTGTCTCAAACACAGTATCAGGCGGTCTAACTAGTGAGTAAGCTGCAACATTTGGAATCCACTCATCATCCCAAATTTTCACAGAAGTACCATTACCAATTGTCAAAAATAATCCGGCTTGGAGTATTGGTCTTGCCTCCATAATGCTACGCCAAGAATAAGAAGGCCTATCTCCCATATCAGCAATAAGGAAAGACCCATTAGGGTAGTAAACCTCTTTGAAAACCAGAGATATAAATGAATGAGGATTAGACAGTAACCTCCACCCTTGTTTTGATAACATGGCTAGATTATGGGCAAAGAGATGCTTAAACCCCAAGCCACCCTGTTATTTGGGGAGACACATTCTTTCCCAAGACCTCCAGTGAATCTTTTTTTTTTCATCAGTACTTCCCCAAAAAAATTGAGTGCAGAGCTACTAAAGATCATCACAGAGAGATTTGGGAAGCAAATAACAATTCATAACATAGTTAGGTAAGGCCTGAGCAACAACTTTAATGAGAAGTTCTTTACCTCCAGCACTGAGGAGTTTGGATCTCCAACTTATTAGTTTCTTGGTGAGCCGCTCCTTCAAATAGGCAAAAATGGCTGTTTGGTTGTGTCCAACATGTATAGGTAAACCCAAATACAGACCATGTTCCTTGACGCATTTAACACCCAAAACTGTTGCTAAGTGATTCCAAGATTGCAAGTCCACATTACCATTGAAAACCACACTAGATTTTTCCAAATTAATCTTTTGACTTGAAGCTCGAGCATAGATAGCAAGAATGTTCTTATAGGATTGACACTCTCTAACAGAAGCTTCCCCAAACAGAAAGCTATCATCTGCAAATAACAGATGGTGTATGGTTGGAGAAGAAGGTGACATAGTAAGGCCTCTGATAATCCCATTCTGAACAGAAGAAGAAATCAAAGCAGAGAGACCCTCAGCACAAAGGATAAAAAGATAAGGGGATAAAGGGTCCCCTTGTCTGATACCCCTTGTAGGCAAAATAAAACTAGTAGGAGTGCCATTTATTAGAATAGAGTAGCTTACAGACTTAACAGTAGCCAAAATCACGTCCACCCATGCTCTGCAGAAACCAAGTTTCTGTATAATAGCCTCCAAATAACTCCACTCAAGTCTGTCATATGCCTTAGAGATATCCAGCTTTAAAGAGAAAAAACCGTCTACCTGACTTCGAAGCTTCTTCATGAAATGTGCTACCTCAGTAGCCACTAAAGAATTGTCAGAGATAAGTCTTCCTAGGATGAAAGCACTTTGTAATGGAGAAATAATATCAGGGAGTATCCTTTTCAACCTGTTGGCCAAAACCTTAGAGGCAATTTTATAAACCACATTGCACAAAGCAATTGGTCTTAAATCAGAAGCTAACTTGGGCTCTTTTATTTTCGGAATCAGAGTCAAGTGAGTGAAATTTGATTCCTGGGAAATACGTCCCGTGTTGAGAACCTCTCTAACTGCCTTACACACATCAAACTCTACAACATGCCAAAACTTCTGAAAGAAGCAAGGAGACATACCATCCGGTCCTGGGGATTTTAAGGGATGCATCTGAAATAAAGCTCTTTTGATCTCTTCATTAGACTAAGGAGCTAAGAGCTCATCATTCATACTGTCTGTAAGTCGAGGTTGCAGACAATCAAGAATTATTCCTGTAGCCAAAGGATCAGACTGTTCTGAATGAAAGATAGATTTATAGTACCGGATTAGAACATTAGCCACTTCATCCGGTTCACTGGTCCACTGTCCATCTTCAGTCAACAAACCCTTCACTCAGTTATGACTTCTTCTGTTGGACACTCTCTTGTGGAAGAAGGCCCTATTGTGGTCACCCTCCCTGAGGCATTGAATTTTTTAGTGTTGCCTCACTACTAGAATTATAGCCCCAGACATCGGTCAAAAACCGATGAGAAATAAAAACTCAACCGATGTCTTTGTGGGTGATGAGAAAGATCCGGAAAATGCAGACATCGGTTTTTAGCCGATGTCTAATATTCGGGTAGACATCGGTTCCTTATAATAAACCGATGTAAAGAGGTTTAAATGATAACAAACTTGCATGCTTTACTATTGTTAAACCCACATTTTATTGTATTTAAAGCTTAAAGAAATATAGATTATATAACACAAGTTTGAGTTTTAACATCGTTATTGATTTAAGAACCGATGAGTAATACTGTTACAGATATCGGTTTTCATTTTGGAACTGATGTCTGGAACTCGGTAGTATATCGTTTCTGACAATGAACCGATGTGTGGATATGTTAGTAACATCGGTGTTCATTTCGGAACTGATGTCTGGCACTCGGTAGTATATCGTTTCTGACAATGAATCGATGTCTGGATAGTTTAGTAACATCGGTTTTCCTTTCGGAACTGATGTCTGGGACTCAGTAGTATATCGTTTCTGACAATGAACCGATGTCTGGATGTTTTAGTAACATCGGTTTTCATTTTGGAACTGATGTCTGGCACTCGGTAGTATATCGTTTCTGATAATGAACCGATGTCTGGATATTTTAGTAACATCGGTTTTCATTTCAGAACTGATGTCTGGCACTCAGTAGTATATCGTTTTTAACAATGAACCGATGTCTGGATATATTAGTAACATCGATTTTCATTTTGGAACTGATGTATCTATATTACTGGACATCAGTTTTTATGGCTAAAACTGACAACTTTATATCTAAACATCACATTCTATAAAAGGATGATGTCCACAAAATAGAACTGTGATTATAAATTGCAAATTGGGGATATATCTGATTCATCATCCTTAACAGTTTACAAAATGGGCAAAATAAACCCCAATTCATGCACCTATATACTACAAGGCTAGCCTAGCAATTAGTATTCTTGTTTGTTCATAATTCTACAAAAAAAATTAATTAAAAGCTAGCCTAACTCAAAATCAAGAAACTGGTCAGAACCTACAGCAAAGTTTGTAAGTAGTCGGCTACTTCAATGCGGACCTCGTCAAGTTGTTGTTGGGTAAACCCTTTCCGATCCTTTACCGCTCACTACATATAACAACAAACTGGGATGTAAAATCTCAATTTCTTAAAAGCACACCAGAAAATGGATGCTCTATGTAGAATCTAGTATAATATAATCAATTCAAAACTAAAACTAGTATGCAGACATCGAATTCATCTGTTCAATTCCTGGCATTGGACTTCTTAGCACACAAAAGGAAGCAAACTGAAACCTTTTCACAAACCCTAAACACTAGATTACCATACCATCTCAAAAACCCCAAATTCACAAGAAAAGAGAACCCAACAAAGCCCCACACATCAATTCTGAAACAGAGAGAAAGAAAGAGCACCTGAACACAAGTGTCGGTCATGTAAACGCCGTCCAAGTTCCCCGAGGAGGAAGAAGAAGAAGAGGAAGGGGCACACCTTAATTGATTTCAGCTTATGATAGAAAGGCAAGGCTATGGAACTGGTATATATGAAACAAGAGAACTCTTCAGTCTTCACTATAGTTATTGAAACTTGATGCATCTAGAAAAATGAAGAATAAAAATTTGTCAGGCGAGCTCATTCTGCCGAAAGAGGTGCCCAAAAGCCACAACATGTGAACTCTTAACACACCCCTCACCACAATGGCCTTGAAATGTATGTAAAACATACAAGTATCCACAACACCGACTCGAGGTTCATTTAGCCAACACAGATGAATGTCTTTTTCCTTCTAAACATTAATGATGTCATTGTGTCAGTTCAACGACAATAAACCATGGCGACTAGTCATTGGAGACTGTCATCATCATTTAATTTGGTCGTCGTCCTCTGAATCTCAAAGAAAGGTTTTCATAAGTACGCTTAACCAGTACTAGTCGTGGATCATCAGCAGGAATCTCGCATTCCTGAAATACAAAACAAAGGAAGCAATTGTCAAAAATGACACAAATGAAAAGACCCAGCCCATTTTGATGTACAAGCAAAGCTTGAATTTAGATATTGAAAAAACAGAGTATAATGAATTCAAATTCATATCACAGAAACCAAGACAAGTATTTTCTACTACAATTTATTCTAATGGCACTTGTGCGACACCCAGGTTTATTAAGCATATGATCAATTTAAATTTGCAGTTGCACCACATGACTTTATTCCAAAATGCACCAAGTGAACATTCCCTGAGTGCCTCTGTTGTGGTTTGAACTTTGGGATTAGACATTATAGTGCAAGGATCGGTTCTACGTAAAATGGCATCACACAATTGTAATAACTGATTCAAACACAACCACGAGACAGGAATTAACAAATAACTTTTCCTTCATAAATTTATGATTAATATTAATTGCAAGTTTGTATGATAATATTCCTGAGTATGAACACACCATAGACTAACACAAGACTCTGATAGCAAGGCAGTAATAGTAATAGATTTTTCATATAAAAACTTAAGCTGGGTTTGCAGTCCACCTGCTACCTATAGTCTGTGCATTGAACCCAACAATTACGACATAATAATATCAGGGATGAATGCTCAAGGGAGACTCACTTTCAAGCCATTGTAATATGCTTCTACTGCAGGAAGTTGAGGAGTTACTTTACGAGCTTGCATCAAGTCCCATATAGTTTGCAGTAGTAGTATAACCTCCAGTCTGCAAAAAACGTATGGAAGGTTCATAGTAAGACAGTCCAAAGACTCGAAACCAGATAAGAACATGACAGATAAATAAAGAACATTCTTATCCTTTTTGAAACTCAATATAACTCTATATGGAAAAATATAACAGTAATAAAGAGAATCTGAAGTTAAAAGGAATTCTTTGCACACCTTTTCACCGCGGCAGCTGCGAGGAGAAGATCAGTCCCTTGTCTTGGGAGCAAGTAAAAGTTCCTGGAATTCATATCTTCCTGCATTGGAAAAGATCATAGAATAAGTAATGGACGAAACAATGATCTAAAATAAAACACTGCTATACGAAATAAGGCGCTTCCATTCCCCAACCATACCAATGACTTTTGGGCAATTTGCATTCCCTTAGGAGTATATCCAATCATGGCGCCCTCTGCAAGTGTCTACAGTAAATAACAGGCCAGATATTAGAGCATTCATATTGTCTGTGGAAGTGAACAAAAGACACTATATCATGTTGGGCAGCAATGCCTAATCCTAGAATCAGAACATATTAAATGATAATAAGCCAAAATCGCAAACCAATTAGTCAGAACATACTTCAATTCTGCAATATTTAGTGGGCAGGAAAAAATGGGCAAATTACAATAGTTTCTGGTGCAGCTGTTTTCACTATACTTTTTAGGGAACAAAGTCTTGAGATACAAATTAGTAGAGTTTTATTTAGGGGGACATTGTAGGGGTTACGGTGATAAATCTGAGTAATAAAAGCTTCACATTAGCTAATCAACTACAAAGGTGATATATTGCGATAAGATTGTCCACGCCTGAGCACATTATTTCTAACCTTTGATGTTTGTCTAAGAGTTAAGACCAATGGAACAATGTATATAAAGAAACCAAATGTTGACTCAAGATAATGTCTTTGTTGCAAAAACCACCGTATAGAGTTCTGGTACAGGAGGCCTTCCTGACTTCAGATATTCATCAACCGTTCCATAGCCTTGCCTTTCTATAGCTTGAAAAAAAAAAATATCTATACAAGTGAAGACAAAACACAAGAGAGAGAGAGAGAGAGAGAGCAACCTGATGTAACAAATTATCTTCAACAATTGCTAGAGCACCAAAGCATTCCCAACATCAATAAAAGTCGGCAGTCCACCTGTTGTATGGCTTTGATTCTTAAAGCAGAAAAATATTGAAGACTTACAAATCTGAGTACACAAATTGACATAAACTATCATACATTGATACCCAGCAATTCAAAGGAAAAGGATCAGATTGAGAATAATTTAATAAAAAAGGGAATCACCCAAATTTCAAACTACTGAGCAGAATACAAACGCCCAATAAATACCAGAAAGGAGCAAAATTTAAGAACTCACATTTTTGATACTTTTCGGACATAGAAAACTCAAGTCCAGAAACAGCAGAAAACATTGCACCAATTTAAAGCAAAATCCCAGTTAGTCCTAAATAGAAACTTTTTCCAACTTTACCATCCATAACCCAAAAATTACCAGAAATAGCTGGTCTGAGAACACCATCACCAATCACCATACAAGTGGCAATCAAAGCAAGTATGAGCAAACACCCCTGCAACACCCTATGCTTCTCCAAAAAACAGACAATAAAGCTTACACCTTTACTTACAAACCGAAATGGGTACTCCCCAAACACAATCTTCCAATTACAAAAACACCTCCAATTTATCAAGTTATCAATCAGAGCTGGTCAAACCAAAGCTACTGGTCTTGACAGAAAAAACCGTAAAACTTCAGAGGCAAACAAAAAACCATACTTACAAAAGAGTACTTACTACTTCAGAGGGAATTAATTAGCTGGTATCCAAGTGAGCAAAAGTAGTTGCAGGAGCGGGATCTGTCAAGTCATCAGCAGGCACACATAAATAGCTTGGAAGAAGTAATGGAACCCTTCTTGGTGGTTGTGATACGCTCTTGAAGACCTCCAAGATCAGTAGCTAAAGTAGGTTGGTATCCGACGGCAGATGGGATACGACCAAGCAAAGCAGACACCTCAGAGTTAGCCTGCAGGATGGGACACAAAAAAAGCATAAGCACACTAACAACATGCAATGTGAATACAACAATCTGCAATAGTTCCTCAAAAGTCACACTCACTTGGGTAAATCGGAAATGTTGTCAATAAAGAGGAGCACGTCTTGCCCTTCAGCATCACGGAAATGTTCTGCTACAGTCAGTCCAGTCAACCCAACACGAGCACGGGCACCAGGGGGCTCATTCATTTGACCGTACACGAGAGCACATTTGCTGTCAGCCTGATGCAATATATATGGAATAAGAGAAAGTAAGCAACCACTTCTAGAAAGCAGATTGTGATGAATGCTTAAAAAGGGGGAAACATGTTAACTGTACTGACCTGCTTCTCACCGAGCTTAATGACACCACTCTCAATCATTTCCCTGTACAAATCATTACCCTCACGAGTGCGTTCTCCAACACCAGCAAACACGGAGAAACCACCTGATCAACAAAGATAGGTTTCTATGTAAACAAACAGTAGCATTATAAACCAGTGTGTCAACATGTCTATCTTTTGAAAACTGACAGTTGCAGATCAAAATGGAAAGAGGCAAACAGATGCCAGAAAACAAGAAAGCATATTAAAATAGGAAAAATCAAACCAAACTATCAATCATCACTCCTCATTCAACATAAGATGCCAGTAATCCTCCTTTCCTTTAATTTGTTTATAAAATTTCTGTTATCTCTTATCCACAATTTCTTTCTTAAATCCCCAGGAACTTATCCTATTAAACTTGTCTTGGTATAGATGGATTAATTTCTCTTCTAAACAAAATCAACAGAAAACCCCTAAATTCTTATGCATACTTACACATCCACCTACCTTACTCTCACTTGTTCATATCAAGTAGTCAAATTTCGTGAAATATGAACTGTAACAATGAACTCTTGCTTTCAACAATTCCTAAACGCTTGATTGAATGAGTTCACGATTCAGTCAAAAGAAACACAAAATTAAATTTCCAGAACCTAATAAGCACAACCTAACTAATTTTTCTGCTCTCAAACAAAGACACAGATACAGAGCAAGCATCCACATACAAATCGTAGTTGTAAATTTCAAGAAACAGTGTGAATCATAGAAAACTAGATCGCAACAACAAGCAATTGAAACCCTAACAACTCCAATAGAGGTAATTGAACATAAACAGATCTGAGAAAAAGAGATAGAGAGAGAAAAGAGGTATAGGGATAGGGAATCATACGGGAAGGGGCGTACGTTGTGGCGGAGTCGAACCAGAGCTCGGCCTTGATCTTGTCATCGTCGGTCTCGTCCTTGATGAAATCGAAGAAGCACGGGGCCGAGAACTCATAAATCTCGTCGTTCTCGTCGTCGTCGTCGGACGCCGTGTGTTAGGTTCCTCCGTCGCCGGCGGCATTTGGTGTCTTAGAAATACTTTCCGATCTTAATGAGAGAGAGAGGGAGAGAGAAAAGCAGAGAGAAAGAGGCAAACAGATCGATAGATCGGACTGGGAGTGCAGATGATGATAGATCAAGCTCGAGGTCTAGAGGTCTGCAGAATGAGATCGGGGACTCGGGTCAGAGAGCGAGGCAGGGGAACACGGGGTCAGAGATTGACGTCGGGGACTCGGGGTCAGGTCAGAGGCGGCTTGGAGAATGATGAGATCGACAAGGGAGGTCGACGAGGTGAGCTGCTGAAGAGAAGGAGGCAGGGTTCGAAAGTTTAGAGAATGACGAGGTCGACAAGGTGAGCTGCTGGAGGTAGGGTTTGAAAGTTTTAGAGAAAGCGGAAAAAAAATACAAGTGTGGGGGGAATAAATATTTAGTCCCCGCGCGTTCTCAAACTTTAAAACTTGTCCCTCCGCATTTTTTAAATTTTTTGAACAAAACTTTTCTCATCGTTTTTATTTGGTGACTGATGTCTATTAAACCATAGAAATCGGTTTCTTTCACAAAACTGATGTTAATATGTTTTTTAACATCAGGTGCAATCCTGACCGATTTAATAGTGGTGATGTCTAATGACATTATTCTAGTAGTGCCTCCAATATGTCTCATTGATGGAGAGCAGCTCATTCAGTCTATATTGAAGTGCTTTTTGCTCATCAAAATGTGAGTCCTGATAGTCTTGCTTCATCAAGTCATCCAACTTACCTTGGATTAATTCAACTCAACCTGTCTTTGCTGAAATACTCCTTCATGCCAACTAAAGAATAAGGTGCCGGTATGTTGGATCTTTTTGCTGGCCTGTAGCATCGAATCACCAGTAGATGGCAGCATCCAGCCTTGTTGCACAATATTACCATAACCAGAATGGTGCAGCCACATTTCTTCAAACCGAAACCGTCGTGGGGATCGACTAGTGGATTAACCTCGATAAGTAGTGGACAATGATCAGACCTGCTGAGAGGGGAGTGATACCCAGGAGAAAGGATACATCTCCCTCCACTGTACATTCTGACAAGCTCTGTATCGCCTTTCCTTTGTAAACCGATTAGCCCAAGTGAATCGAGAAACCAACAAAACCCATGTCCATCAGTTCACAGTCGACTAGAGCTTGTCGAAATCTTGTCATCTGAGCTACACACCTAGCCGGACCACCAGATTTGTCCGCCAAATATAGAATTTCATTAAAATCTGGCGACTAGCGAGGGGAGATTGAGCTGTGCTGCTAGGGTTCTTAATAGATTCCACGTAATTCCGGTTTGAAGTTGTAGCCACCCCATAAATCCCGGTGAATCGAAATACACCTTCAGAACTGATAGCTCCTACTTCTGCATCAATATGGTTTGCAGAATAATTCCGGAGACGCACCGGAATCTCATTCCTCCAGAAGAGTCCGAGACCACGACAATCAGCTTCTCTTGGTGAACAAAGAACACCATCAGACCCTATACGTCGACGAACCTCATTTAGTAAGTCTGGTGTGGTTAGGGTTTCAGATAGGAATACGATGCTAGGGTTTTGCTGTCTAACAATATTGACAAGGGCATCTTGCGTCTCTATATTATTAAGACCACGACAATTCCATGTTAGGATTTTGAATCGCTGCATGGAGTAAGTGAAAGCCGATGTGGATTTCTGGAAAAACGGAAACGAAGAACACCGAAGGGTTCACAGATCTAGCTAGGGGTTTCTAGGGTCGAGAGGGAGGCTCTCTCTAGGGAGGGTGTTAGAGGCAAAAAATAATTAAATGGTCGCAAAAACTTACCAAATTCTCTCTTAATGTTTCTTTTCAATCCACAATCCCATCTCCAATTCCTCAACAAAATAATTCAATACAAAATTATAACCAAGAGCAAACAACCAAGAGATTTCAACCATAATATTCAAAACAACCTTATCCAACATAAAATTTCCAAGGAATCTCACTATCCAAACAACCTCAAATCTAAAACATAACTCAAAAATCAAATTAATGGGTTTTTGAAGGGCTGGCAGAGCCTCCTCACCACCACCACCACCAGCGGCGCGTGGTTTCACTCGCCACCACACCAAACCCCAAATCCGGCCAACCTAACAAACTCAAAATCATCTCTACAACACACCCAACAGTTTATATACCCGTAACAACAACCAATTCCAAGTAGAAATAGCCGGAAAAATCAAATCCCAAAATCAAGAACTCGTCTGCTACTGTTCACGATCTCCTTCACCTTCAATTCTCCCTCCACAGGCCAACACAAGCTGCAAGAAGTTAGGGATGAGGATTAGCGTCGCCCCAGCAACCAAAACCCCAAAGGAATCCAGCCAGAAACCGCCGGAAAGCAGAAGATCGAAGCCAAACTCCGGTTTTCCCCATTTCTGCAATTCTCTTCGAAACTCAAAAACCAATGATACCCAAGGTGAAAAACTTACATAACTAGGAAAAAGAGGGAGTGAGGATCATGCCATGGTAAGCAGTGCACACTGGGGTGGCCAGACGACGTCGAATTCGCCGGAAGAAGCTCAGCGGCGAAAGGAAGAAGAAAAAGGGAAGGGGGGTCGGGTATGTCCCGATCTGGATCTGTTTCCTCCTTTTTTCTCTTACCAAAAATAGAAACCACTTAAATAAAACCCAAGCTAAGTATAGTAACTCTTAATTTAAGTCATAACTTTCCAGTCGAAATTCCGATTTAAACAAACTATGTGTCCCCGAACTCGATTTTACGTATTCTACGACATTCTCAAGGAAATTCCCAACTTAATAGGAAAAATAAAAAGTCAACTCCTCTGTCAAAACCGGTAAATGTAACTAAAAATTTTAAGGTACGGGGCAGTACAGAAAACTCTTTGACCCAACCCGGATTTATTTCGATTTTTTGGCATCTTCCAACGACACCACAACCATAGACCGAAATGTCTCGGCCTCCTCGTTGGATCCTAGCCACTGACCTTCGCAGATTCGCGCCGTACATGGCGGATTGAAGGTCTCAAGTTGCGGCGGTGTCAACCCGGCTCTATCTTCATTTTTCGGCCACAGCGGCGCTTGAAACCACTTGGGTTTTGTAGCCCTCTTCTCCAACAAGGTTTTCATGTGGTGGCTCAGCTCTATTCTCACCATAGGTGGCAGATTTGGTGGTTGAAGTTTTGGCCATCAAAAATTTTCGAGCTTGATCTAGCTCGATCCAGGCTGAATTGGACTTAGTGCCAAGTAAGAAAGTTGCTCCTCTTGTTGTGATCTACCCAAACTGTCGGAGCTGATTTTTTGTTGGTTTGGGGTTTTCACCGGCATATGAGGTTCACACGCAGTCGCTTGTGGAGGCGCGTCCGGCCACTTTGGTGCAGTGCTTTGCTCTGTTATCTTATGCTCGTCGACACAAACATGTAGAGATGTTTTATGTTACCTTTGCTCGATCTTTTGGACGAGTTAAGTTATTTTCAGTTTTGATTTATTCAATTTTTGATCAGTGAGGATCCGACTGCTGGATCGTTCTTTCATCTGGGCAATTTGATCCTAGAAGTGTTTAGGAGACCTTGTGGTGTCTCGGGTGAAGTTTGGCCTTGATTGGTGTGAACTTCGGTTTTTAGTTTCAAGTGTGCATTTCAAACTTTAAATGTTTTGTGTGGTGTGGTAATGAGTGTGACCTTGATTTGATTGAGTGCTTGACGAAGTTGATTTAGGGAGATTATTGTGGTTGTTTGTTTATTTCAATTTATGTGTGAAGATGCAGCGAGATATAGAGGTGAGTAAATCTCACGGTGTCTCGGTTCATGAATTAGTTATGTTATTGTTTAGTAGAAATAATTGTTAGTTTGTGAAATCATAATTATTATAAAAAAAATGATTTGTTTTGAAATATATGAACTTGATCATCAAGGGTTCATGGATAAGTGAATACGAAGATTTGTTATAAAATGATTTTCTGGTTGTGTACATCGTGAACTATGTTGGTATTAGGGTGAGATGGTTTGGTTTGATTGATCATATAGTTTTGTGATATGATTTGCGAAAATAAATGATTTTGAAAAAAGGCAGGTGTTGTTGGCTTTCTGTTTTGAAAGAAGTATGTACAATTGAGATGATTGTTTTGAGGTGTGAAACAATATTTCAAAATGAGTTCTATATTGTTTTGAGATTGGCATCAGTTGTAAAAACAATATTTTGAAGCGGACATTTTATTGTTTTGAGATGGTTTTAAATTATGAAACTGATTATTGTAAAGAGTACAATTGTTATCGTGTTCGATGTTTTATTGAGAGTGTTGAGTCCATTGTGGCCTTTATTGATGTGTGGGCATATGATCATGGTTGTGTGATGATATGATAACTGGTGTAGTTGTCAATTGTGGAAACTGTGTTTTTGTTGATTACCTCATCTATGGTGTAATTTAAACCGTTATGGTTGTACCAATGTGGTAGCTTGTGTGGTAGTACCTGTGTGTGTGGGGCTTGTGTGGTGACCTGTGTAGTATATGTGTTGTGATGGTCATGATTCTACTCGGTGATGATTAAAAGAAGTCTTGAGTATTCTTTCTTTTATTGTGTGAAATGTCATTGGGATGACTTGTGTTTCTTTTGAGAGAAAAGCATGTTGATTTTGTTTGTGTGATTGACATAATAATGATTGTGATTATTGCTATAGTGATTGTGTTTCTTGTAAAAGAAAGCATATTGATTTTGAGATTATTGATTGTTTGGAGTTACATTATTTGAATTTTGAATTATTTGATTTCATCGTAATCTCCCAAACTAAATTATATGCAAGGATTACTGTTTTATAAATTGATTGGTTTTAATGTAATCTCATGAGCGAAACTATATGCATGGATTACTATGATCCTAAATAGCGTGATTTATATAGTCTTGTGAATTAAACTATATGCAAGGATTACTATGACGTTGGATTGTGTGATTTTTTGTGATCTCTTGAACTAATTTCTATGTAGGGATTACTAGTGGTACTTTGATTTGATTGTGAGAGCTATTTTGGTTGAGATTTACATTACTTCGTAAATTATTGTTGCCACTTAAAATGATTTAAAATGTCATGAAGGTAACAAACGTTTTGGTTTTCTAAGAAAGGAGTTGAGATTTAAGTGGTGCTGATAATTGATTTCACCTTTAACATTACTTGAGGTGGAATTGTTTTGGTTATAATTTTGGTAATCGGATGCTAAGTTGAGACTTTGTAGCATGTAGATTTTAGTCATGAGTTGACTTACTTAAGCATGATGTTGAAAGATATGAAGTTGACGATGGTTTGATGTATGCATATTATTTTGTTAGGTTGAGATAACCTAAGCATGTGTTTCTATTTTGTTTGTTTGAGTTTACTCACACGAGCTTCATAAGCTTACTGTTGCAATTGTAGGATTAGGAACTTAATTGTTGTCTTGCACTTGTTAGTCTTCCTCTGTGTAGTGAGCATGGTGGCTGTGTTTACTTATTGTAAACTTTGTGTAATGCAATATGTGACTCTAAAGAATGAGTCTTTATTGACATCGTGCATTCAGAACATTTTTGCATACTTGTTTTAAAAGAAAAAAAAAATCAAGTATTTTGTATTGATTCTGAAACATCACGCCTAGAGTATTTGTTTTGTTAACTTAATTTACACACTTTAAATCCTAAAAAGATACAACCAAACAATAGAAATTGCAATTAAAGCTACGTTTAGATGAGACAATTATAAATTCTTGAGAAATTTTGAAATGCTTGAATCTACAACTCTATCAATTAAAATTCCATTGATTGCAATTGTTTGTGTATCTATTTAAAATTTGGAATGTGTAATAAATTAATAAAGTTTTAGACAAATTAAAATATTAAAAATAATAAAAAAATCTTGTTTTGGAAACTAATAAAGTCATAGAAAGCAACTTTGCAAGGAAATTAAAAAGGGTTTTTGTCCATTTACCCCATTTCTAGAGTTTTTTTCTACTTACCCCATTCAGTTTTTTTAATTCCCTCTTACCTAAAACACTCTAGGAGGTCTTCCCTAATACCTCATTAAGATTTTATTTTTTTAATACCATTTTACCCTCATCCTTTTGTTACTTGAGAGAGAGAGAGAGAGAGAGAGAGAGAGAGAGAATGGAAGAGAGAGAAACCATAAGAGACTTCGCCGGAGCCCAGTCACGACCGTCACCGACCGCCACCGCACTGGAAAGGTTTATTGCCCCAATAGACATCTATTCCCACCAATAAAGGGGCAAATAGACGTCTATTGCCCCCTAATAGGACTTTCAGTCTCCAAAATGGGAACTAATCTCCCCAAATCTAGACAAATAAAACTTTGATTACAGAAAAGAAACAAGGAGATTACATCCATTCAAAATGTCTATTGCCCCCCAATATAACTTTCGATCGTCGGAATTCTTCCCCTAATAGACGTCTCTCTCTATTTCCTTCTCGGATTTATGCCCAAAGTTTACAAAAAAAAAAAGGTTTGATTTCGGCACCCAGAGAAATGCTCTGGGCACCCACGCAGCAACTGGACCAAATCACTAGGCCTGGGTCCTGCAGATAGTCCGACAAAGGTGGAAGCTGGACCACGGCACCTTCTCCTGGTGGCCGACGACGAGATCTCCCACCACGTGAAGGCAAGTGTATCTTGACAGGTCGGTGTTGCCGAAGCCTTGAGGGTCTGGTGTGATGGTCGGTAGCCGAGCGAGGCCACAGTCTGGTTTTGTTGCCTCCATGCCAGATCTCTGAGAAGCTGTGGTGGAATAGGACCGCCGGTGACAACGTCGTCAATGAAGGGCGACCGGGGGGGGGGGGGGGGGAGAGAGAGTATCGTCAACGAGAGAAAGAGAAACAGTGTGGCATGGCAGTAATTTATTAATTAGGTTGAGGGAAAATTTGTTTTTTTATTTTAAATTGGATAAGTGAGATTAAAAATCTGTTGCTGAAGTAAGTGGGATAATTTTTGTTCAGTTTGGTGCTTTTGGTCAAGGACCCAATTAGAAATGACACCTATTTTGGTAGAAATAGAAGTGATCTATTCGGACAATCAATTTCTTCATTTTGTTTTGGAAATTAATAAAGTAATAGAAAGAAACTTTTGCAAGAAGATTTGAAATGACATCTATTTTGATAGAAGTTTGAGTGAGGAATTTGGACAATCAATTCCTTCATTTTTTTTTTCCATAGAGAAATTCATAATCTCCAAGTTTAGAATACCAAACGAGATAATTCATGTTTAGTAATTATGAATTCCTTTCTTTCATTTAAATTCCATATATTTTTCCTTCATCCAAACCACCAAAATTTAATTGATAAAATTGTAGATTCCATTATTTATAAATTCATATGGATTTTTCTCATCCAAACACATCGTCAAAGAATTTGGACAGTGAAAATTTCTGATATATTACTTCTAGGTTGTCTTCGTCGGCTTCAATTTCTCTAACCTTTGTTCCTGATCATCTAAGTGTTCGACCTTTTACATTTTTGAACTTGCAGTTTACTTGGCATGGTCTACTTGTGGCGATAGATGATGGCCATGGCTCTGCATGTAGTTTGTGTTTTTCTCGTTATTTCATATACTGCATATGAGATCTGGTTTGTGTCTAGATTCAGTCTGGGATCTAGTTGAGCTCGGGTTGTAATCTTAGACTTGTGTCAGATCTAGTCTGGGTTATGTGTTCATGGTGTTTACTATCTAGCGTAAGCTTGTCAATGAACTGGATTTTGGTCCTGATCCATTGTTATCGAATGAGTTTGGATTTGATAATTCACTATATTAATCGACTAAGGATTGAGATCGGTTAATCCGTTAATTTAATGGATTAGATACAAATTTATGTTCATTTGATCCGTTAAAAACCACATCTCATATATTATAGGGTGCGGCTATTGTCATCCTACTACTTACTTTGTTCACTCTACAAGTTTCTGATTTATCAAAAGACTAAAATACCCTAATATAAAATTACAAGAAAAGACAATATTATTAAAAATTACAATAATTTTTCTTATTACACCTTACAAAACACGTATTTAAACTTCATTCTCAATCTTTTCATTGATTGTTAAACTCTAAACTTCATTTTATAAAACACAACTCCCCCAACTACATCAAATCTGCTCACGTCTACCATGATTAGCCATTACCAATTAACTCACATATGTAGTTGTAGTAGTCTTGGCCAATCTTCTTGTCTTAATTTTTTAACCAATTAAAATCCAACTTCACTTAACTTTGTAAATGTAATCCCAAAAGTCCCAGCAATATATATCATGACAAGGGGTAGTCATTTCAGTAGTTAAATCTCAAATTAAGGGTGTAAAAGATTGATAATCAAAGGTTACAACTTATGTTCTTGAACAAATTGTTGTTTTTTGTATTAATAATGCTAACAATTTTATACTTAAAAATTGAAATGTCAAGAGACTGATTGACTAAGAAACATGAGGAGGAATTTCGTTCTCAACAATTGAGAGAGACGTAAAGGAAGCCAAATAGGAAAAAAAATCGAGTTAAAACCTATATTGTAACAGGGAATTTTAGGTAATGCAAATGACTGTACAAAGTAAACTTGAAATTAAAAAAATATATGTAGGGTGAAAAGAGAATGTAGAGTGAACAAAGTAGTTTAAGCAACTCCAACAGCTTCCCTATAATTTTTGTATTATAGATAAGCAAAAGTCAAACCTTGAGCCTATTTTTCTTCTCCAACTCCAACAGATTCCCTAGTTTACAGTAATCTATAAAATCTCCATATTGTTCTTTAAAATTTTGGAGTTTGCTGTAAATATAGGGAATTTGGTTTTCTCTCTCCTCACTTTCCCTAAAATAGAGATAGTTATAGGGAATCTGTTGGAGCAAAAGAGACTCATTTTTCCCTAAAGTAGAGAAAAATCAAAATATAGGGAATCTGTTGGAGTTTTCGGGTGACAATAGTCGCATCCAATATTATATTTATCAGTGTATAATTATGGATTATTATCAATATATATGCCCCCTTGGTCACAATGGTCAATTTGTACCTTAAACTTGTAGTTGCAAAAATTGACACTTTGATACCCTCTACTTAGATGAAATTGTCAAATTTTCCCTCTTTGTGGATCAATTATTTTTCATCTATATTTTACGTGGTAAGTGGGATGACGTAGGCAATGTGCATTTGTTGATTGATGTAGCTACCACTTGCATAACAATTTAAAAATTAAAAGTTAGAAATTAAAAAAAAAAAGGTAAAGAAAACAAGATAAAAAAGAAATTGAGAATTATCTCCACCAACTTTCAAGGAATGAGACAAAATAAAATTTCTATTAAAAAATTTGTATTATCCTCAATGCCTATTCACCAAGTTGTCGACATTCAGGTGAACCCAATCTCTTTGCTCATTGAACTAGCCAAAAGGAGGGCATTCATAGTGTACGAAGCCAAATCACCATGTTGGTTGCCTAAATCTCATACTTGAAGCTCATTCCTAGTCTTTGCTAAGGGCACCCAAAGGCCACTGAAGCTGGGAGGGGCGCCACACACCGTCGCCATCACCGTCATGGTCCCTGCAAACTCAACAAGTCTTGCACCCTAAGTGTCGCCAGTACCACACTCCAAATCCAAGCACCGGCAAGTACACCATCCAAGAGTATGAACATATTTCAAAGTATCGCAAGCCTGTTTCGACCCCACAAATATTGTTGAGCAAAAGTGCCCTATGCAAACCGCATCCATAAAGCCTAATTCAAACTACATCCCACATAGAGGGAGATTTCTATCATAGATTTTAATTTGGGTTATTTTTGTCTCATTGAGTTTTTGTTACCTGACAAAAATTTTAACGAGCCAACATTAAGCTCGTTCAACACCATATCATTAGTGCACATGCAAGAGGAAGTGTTATAAATATAATTAATAACAAATTACAATAAGTTATTGACAAAAGATGACTTAACACATACATCCTCTAAAGATTGAATTAAACATATAAGGACTAAATCTTACAAATTGACTTTTGACCTACGTTTCTAAAACAGTTGAAAAAAGACCATTTGTGAGGACAAAATGTCATGATTACCCTTATTAAATTTTTCGGGTTCGCGTTTCTTATTTCTCACGCGAGGTGTTCTTCTTCTCTTCAACAAACAAATGGGCTTATGTGATGTGCCAACAATTTTCTTAATTCTCCCAAAGGAAAAATTTAAAACCATTGAGATTGGCTCATATATAGATTTTTGATGATTATATAGGGTTTAGGATTTATGTTGATTTTGTGTCAGAGGTTCCAGATTGGGGATGTTTCTGCTATATTTTATGAGTTTCATGTTCAGGGATTAGGGTTTGTTAGTTTTCGATTCATTGATTTCATGTTCAGGGTTAGGGTATGATAGTTTCCAATGTTCTTTACTGTGGGTTTTGAATAGTGGGAGGGAAATTAATCTGATGGAAAAAGAAAATTAAACTAAGAGCTGGTAGAATTTTGATCTATATACAACGAATGATGATGATGAATGATGATGATTATTTGGGGATGTAAGGCATTAATGTGCTGGACTGTTGGGATCTAAGGCTTTGAGATGCCACTCATATTAGTTGTCAAGTAATAGGTAGATAGTTTACTACTCTCTTATTACATGCAGTTGCCTCCCTTTATACTCAAACCATCAGCGTCTAGTATTCCTTTCCATTACACATGCACAGGCTAGGACTCACCTCATACCCTCACCTCCCCAGTGAAGTGATACAATTTTTATAAATATTTCTGTGATCGACTGCATCACCCTACGTTGCTCGTAAGGCGACGATGTATGAGAAGGGATGAGAAGGAAGGAAACGGGGAAAAAACTAAGATGAAGAAAAATGGATAGGAGAGGATTTGTACGTCATGACGGTTGTTATTGGGGAAGAAAGATAGTGGGAAGCTGAAATAGTTTAGCTTATTGTAAGGGTAAGTAAGACTTTTTACTCTATTAAATGGTCATTTTTAACTTTTCAGAAAATATGGTTATAAATCAATTTAAACGTCTAAATGTGGTTATTTTTCAAAATTTCACTACAAATAAGGACAGTGTGCTTTTCACTTGTCACATGTCATGAGTTAATTTACTTTTTTACCCTTAACTACTTGTTTTGACTTCTAATTCCTTTGTAAGAATCAAATCTTACAAATAAGGACAATCTGCTCTCCACTTGTCACATGTTATGAGTTAATTTACTTTTTTTACCATTAACTACTTCTTTTGACTTCTAATCCCCTTATGTTATTTTTTTTTCTGAGAATAATCGTTACTTTTTTTTTTCTGAGAATAATCCATTTATGTACTATTTTTTTGTTGTCCTGAGAATAGTCCATTTATGTTACTTTACAAAACCTCACTCTCCTACTACTCTCATCTCATCATCTAATCCTGCTACTGCACTTGTACTCGTCCAGTTATGCTACTTGTTTTTTGCTACTGCACTCGTCCAATCCTGCTACTGCACTTGTACTCGTCCAGTTATGCTACTCGTTTTTTGCTACTGCACTCGTCATCGCCTAATCCTGCTACTGCACTCATACTTGTCCAGTTGTGCTACTACACTCGTCTAATCCTGCTACTGCACTCGCTGCACTTATACTTGTCCAGTTGCTACTACACTTGCACTCGTGTTCTGCTACTCCACTCGTCATCATCTAATCTTGCTACTGCACTCATAATCGTCCAGTTCTGCTATTACATTGTGCTTGTGTTCTGCTACTGCACCGCTGCACTTATACTCGTCCAGTTGCTACTACAATTGTACTCGTGTTCTACTACTCCACTCGTCATCATCTAATCTTGCTACTGCACTGATCCAATCCTGTTATTGCACTCATAATCGTTCAGTTCTGCTACTACACTTGTGCTTGTGTTCTGCTACTGTATATTGCTTGTACTCGTGTTCATACTTGTCTCAATTAGTTAATAAAAGCAACCAGCTTGCAAATCATACCAATGATGTAGCAGATTCCAAATTAGTAGCCATTAGTTTTGGATACTCTTCAGAAGTGTACCAGTTGGCTTCCTTATGTTGTCCCAGCTTCCTTATGTTTGTCCCAACATTGTTCACCTAGTTCCACCATGACACCACACACCAATTCAGAACTGAAGTGACACCCATAATCAATTGTCTTATACATTTATACAAAATAGTAGTGGGCTAAGGTTTTTAGCTTACAAATATGTTGAAATTTCCGGTGAAAGAAACACCCACTTGGTCCATTAGTTTTTCTCTTTATCAAATTTAATCAAAACATCGAAGACAACCCCAGTGACACAGAACTCCTTAGCCAACCATTCCTTAAGACACCTTTCTGCAAGTTCTGCCAAGTTCCAAGAACAGGTGAACACAAACACACCGAGCGTAGCTAGCTCCTCCACTGCGGCATACCTAATTCCATGAGTGTCGCCGGCGACGAGGGCAGTGGTTCCCCTGAGGGACCATCTCGGATTTGCGAGGTTGCCACTGGTCTCTGCCATTTTCGTCGTGTTCCAGCAACTTCAAGGTGGCTATGAGCAATCACTGCTGCAAAGAGCATGAGCATCACCACATTCCCACCACCATCTTTCATATTTGAATCTTTTATACATAAAACGAAATTCCGACGAAGCCCAGAGGCTCAGACCAATCTGAAACTAATTGAGGTGAGGAGTGAATGGACTGAGAGATTTGACCAGACATGGTTGAGTGAGAGAAACAGAAGTTTGGGTCTCGGTCAATGAAGAGAGGGAGCTGAGAAAAAAGTCGTTATTTTCACAATGGCATCACGGTAATTTTAACAAAAAATTATATTAATTCGTAATTACACATGAGATCTCAGGGATTAGGTCTACTTTATTCTCATTGGGCCTGGGTTTTGTGTCCTTATTTCTATAAATCTAATAGAAGATGAGTTTTCTGTTTTTTTAAGGGTCCTTGACCCAAAGCCCCAAAATGAGCAAAAGTTATCTCACTTACCCCGCAACAGATTTTAATTCCCACTAACCCAATTTAAAATAAAATGTCGATTTTGCCCTAAGACTAATTAATAATTTACATTGTATGCCACTCTTCTCTCTCCGATCTGCAACATGCACTCTCTCTCCTCTCACTCTCTCTCTCCGATGTGAAGTCTCTCTCTCTTTTCGCTCTCTCCATGCCAGCTTGTCCAGGACCACGCCTCCAACCGCCATGGCCTGCACGTCGTCGGCGCCGACAGCGATGGTAATTCGTTTGCAGCCCAGAAGCCGGCGATCCTCTCTCTCTATCTCCGTGAAGGTGCTGCCGGCTATCTTTTGTAGCCCAGAAGCTGGCCATCGTCAACTCAGAGGCGGGCGCACGGATCGTGCAGCTAGCGGCGACTTCATCCAACTCAGAGTCGTGCAGCTCCGGTGTGGCGGCTTGAAGTCGACTCCGATGCCGAGTCCGGGTCTGCAACGATTTGCGACGACGGAGTTCCGCCGAGGTCGAGGAGGAAGGCCAGGGGATTCATGGGTTGTTATGAGGTCTGGGCATGGCAGATTTATCACTGTAAAGAATACCCTTCTGCATTGTTACTGTGTTTGTGGGAAAATTGAGGATGCCCACCACTTGTTCGATGAATTTCCTCAGAGAAATGATTGATTCATGGAATACTTTGATGGGTATTACCTCATGTTTCGCAGCCTCGTGTGATTGTGGACTTGTTTAAGGAAATGTGCATTGGTGGTTTTGAAGCTAGTGTAATCACTGTTCTGTATCTTTTATCAGCCTTGGTGAGTAGGGAAGTTACCTTGGAGGAGAGAGTGTTCATGGCTACTGCATTAAGATGGGATTTTTCCTATATAGATGTCTATTGGGGGGCAATAGATGTCTATTGGAGGGCATAGACGTTTTTAATTGATGCAATCCCTTCTTTTTTTCTTTAATCAAAGTTTTATTTGTCTAATTTTAGGAAGATTAGTTCTCATTTCGGTAACCGAAACGTCTATTGGGGGGCAATACATGGCGCTGATAGTCGTCTATGGGAGGGCAATACATGGTTAATAGACGTCTATTGGGGGGCAATACATGTTGATAGACGTCTATTGCCCCTTTATTGGGGGGCAATAGACGTCTATTGGGGGCAATACATGGCTGATAGTCGTCTATTGGGGGGCAATAGACGTCTATTAGGGGGCATAAAAACTTTCCGGTGGGTGGTAGCCGGTGATCGGAATCCGGCGGCCGGTGACCGGAATCCGGTTGCGGTGATCGGACTCCGGCGAAGTCCCCTATGGTTCTCTCTCTTCCATTCTCTCTCTCTCTCTCTCTCTCTCTCTCTCTCTCTCTCTCTCTCTCTCTCTAA
>JANPXK010001079.1:0-20516 GCA_024704745.1 Rosa lucieae
AACTATTCTAGTTTACTTTTCATTGCAATACTAAAATTTCTTTCTTGTTTTCTATTCTTATTTCGTAACAGCCTTCTATGAGAATGCTGACACTCATGGATCTTTCCAACTGCCAATATCTAGTCACGACCCCTGACTTCAGTGAGGTCCCAAATCTTGAGAGATTGATCCTTGAAGGTTGTAAAGAGTTATCCGCGGTTCACCCAACAATTAGAGATCTCCAGCATCTGATTTTATTGAATTTGAAAGGCTGTGCAAGTCTAAAGAGCTTTCCCCCATCAATCAGCTTAAGATCTCTTCAAACTTTTATTCTTTCGGGATGTTCAAAACTGGAAGAGTTTCCGGAGATTGTGGGAAACATGCAAACTTTGTCAGAACTTTATTTAGATGGCACCGCTATAAGGGAGGTGCCTGTATCAATCCAGCTTTTAACAGGCCTTGTTTTGCTAAATCTATGTCGCTGCAAGAACCTTCCGAGTCTTCCAAGCGCTCTTTGGAGAAGTTTGACATCACTGAAATTTCTTTATCTGTCATGGTGCTCTAGTTTGGACAAACTGCCAGAAAACATAGGCTCCTTGGAACACTTGGAGGAGCTTGATGCATGTCATACTGCTATAAGAAAAGTGCCCGAGTCCATTTCACTACTCAAGAATCTTAAACTACTGTGTTTCCATGTGTAGATACCTCTACTAGCAAGGCTAGTTTGCTACCTCACCAAGCATAAACAACACCCTCATGGGATCCAACCACTACTTGCATCTTGTAGCCCTATGTTCAAGCTACGCTACGGTATCCGGAAGTCACAAATCCGTCGCCGGGAAGCCACCTTTCCGGCCTTGTCAACATGCCCTCACAAATAGGCTTTCTAGACTAGAAATAGTTGTTGCTTGTCCCACATCGAAAACCATGTAAAGGAGATGGCTTCCTTCACCTATAAAAGGAATGCCTCCTCCCACTTAAACAGGATCCCTTACATCTCTTGTAATCTTGTTAGGCCGCAAGGCTCGACACTAGTACACATTCAAGTGGACGTAGTCTCCCGCTAAGGCGGGAGGTGAACCACTATACCTCGCTTGTGTCACTCTCTCTCTCTCTCTCTCTCTCTCTCTAAAGCTAACTAGAGACCCGCTCAATCTCTAACGTTAACATTGGCGCCATCTGTGGGAAGCCGACACAAAGGCTTCGTCACTTACCATTGAGTTAAGTCATCTTAACCGAGCTCAAATAATTTCTTCCTTGAGTTTATATAATCGAAATTCTTAGCGGTAACTTGTGCCCCATCGGGGGCTGGTCACTCTGGTCAACGCCCATCATGCTCAGTCAACGCCCATGGACCAGTCAATGCTTGGTCAACGCCAGCTCAAATAGTCACCACTGAACTACCAAAAAAAAAAAAAAAATTTTGGGGCGAGTCTTCTCTGGACACCCAGAGATTTGCTCTGGACACCCCAGAAATCTAGTATGGGACTTTGGCGCTCTCAATCATCATCGAGTATGGCCATTGTGATCTCGCTCAATCATCGTCAATAGCTACTTGAGCATGCCATCACAACAGCAGCGGCGCCAACACGCCAGCACTAGCGGCACGAGTCAGCATCCAGGCTCTTTGTTCAGTGCTCATGCCTTCTGTCAGCTGCAATCCCAACTTCCTCCGCTCCGCTAAGCACCGCCAGCAAGCTCTACTGCTACCGCCAGTAGGCCATCCTCCGCCGGAGAGGATCGCTAGCCAACCTCCAACGGAAAATCTTCCGCCACACTGTACAATCTTTGGTGCACCATCTGTAGAGCAATCCACCGCCATCTCCCGGTGCACCATCTGCAGAGCAATCCACCGCCATCTCCCGCTAGCAAATCTCAGCGGCAAAACCTCCGCTAGGCATCTCCGCCGGACAACCCACTAGCTCCGCTCCTCCAGACAACCCACTAGCTCCATCAACGAGCTCCGCCAAACTTCTCCTCCGCTGAGCAGTTCCGCCGTTCATGCTCTGTTGATGATCCAAAGCTCCAAAACCTCCGCTGAGCTCAGGCACAGCCGAACCCGAACTCCAGGCCTGCTGCGAAGCTCCGCCGAACTCAAAACCTCCGCTGAGCTCCGAGCTCCGCCGAACTTCATCCCGCTGAACTGTACACCGTCGACGAGCTACCGCTGTCACCAGCTCCTCAGCTGACCAAGCTTCACACTACACCACCGCTGATGAAACCCGTTACCATTCGGAGGCCCAGCCAGCGGCTCCTCTCCGCCCAGCTCTGTTGAGTGCTCCGCTGGCACCATCTCCGCTGGACACCAACACCAGTGGCGCTCCCCAACACCAGCGGCTAGCCAGCCCTCCCGCAGCGCCGGCCAGCCTGCCAGCACCGAGCATCAGCACCGCCATCTTCCGCCTAACACTATCAGCGGCAAAACCTCTGCCGAGCTTCTACGTTGAGCAACGCCTCCGACAAACTCCTCATACGGCAAAACTTCCGCTGAGCTCCGGGTTCCCGCCGAGCGAGTCTCCTCTGAGCACCGTGTTTCCGTTGAAAGCCGAGTACCGCTGAACACACACCGCCACAGCCCACCGCCGGCCATGTTCCGCTGGTCCCCTCCGCTGAACTTCACCGCTCAGGCTCTCCGCTGAGCTTCTCCGTTGAGGCACCACCGCTGGCCATACTCGTCAATATTCCGGGCAAAAGGTTCAATCTTCTGGGCGGAGGCTTAATCTCCAGGTCACCCAGAGAACTACTCTCAACACCCAGGAATTTGTTTGGGCACCCCGATCAGATACCAGGACCTATGCTCGATCTGCAGTCATCTGACCTCCAGTCGTCGCTCACATCCACTCAAGGCCACTTGATAATTGGGTCTGGGCAGCGGAAAATTGCGTTGCGCTATCGCCATGGCTGCTAAGACTCATGAGATAAGTTTTTCAGACTTTAAAATGCAATCATATATGGCTTATACCAGTGCTTGTCGTATTAGTACAAATGGCAGTGCATCACCGCCTCACATATATATTTGTGGTATTTGTGATGCCATGTGCAAGCCCATCACCATCTTATATATATATATATATATATATATATATAGTTATATACACACACTAGCTCAGTAGCTCACATGCTCAGTACCCCACCTGGCTCAATTGCTATGCTAGTATAAATTATGCATGTGGCTATCTCAAAGTGGGTGCCGCAGTAACTTGACGGCATGACATCAATTAAATGTTTTCTTCAAACATGCAAATGTGGTTTCAATCAATATTCCTGCTAAACTCCTACCTTACTATGCATTTCAGTAACAGGGTATTAATTGATGCTTTGACGCATCTCTATGCACACATGTTTACACGCTATCAAGTCATCATCTTAGTACAAATTCATATATAATTGTACTCATGTTGCAACTGCACATCATTGCCATGACCGTTGCTTATATATCTCTTTTCTTAAATAATATATGGCTATCATGGACATAAGCATGCATGCCTAGGTCTACGAGCATGTGTACAACAACTGTTAAGAGCATGACTATTAAACATAGCCACTACGTCATACATGTGCTACGCACACAACCACATGACTACTAAACAAAATAAATACATATATGCAACTTATTTGTCCTCAACTACCACATTTGCTTATACACTTTGGTTACTATTTTATCAAAGTACATATGCAAATTATTGATGTTGATTTTACAAATCTACATATTAATCATCTATTTTGTGGCAAGGAAATTCAATTATTTCTATCAAGCATCCAACCGCAACTACGAGTTGACGGACATTATCGGAGTACTTTATCCGCCACAAGCAATGAACCTCAAATCGGCATAAGATAAGTGCCTTCCTCTTATCTTTTTTTCGCTCTTACAATTTGAGCTACCGCCGATGCCATGACTATACTGTCTCCATGGACCCTTAAGCATGCCTACAAAATGTTATTAGCAACTTTACTACAAGTACATGCTACACACATACATGCTTAAATGCACTTTCATGTGACATGCATCTACAAGCTTGTGACACTTACGACTTAATTAAACATGCTCGGATAAACGACTTGTCGGGTTACGACTCGCTTGGGTATCGAGTATGGCCACGACTTGCGCTTGGGCCACGCCTCGCATGCTCGCACGCCCTACACACTCAACTACACCCAACTTGCTCGAACAACCCTACTTGCTCGATCATGTCCAACATGTTTTACTTAAGCCCCAAGTTCACCGCTTCATCTATGCCACCGGGACTACTCCCACAAAATTACTTTGGACACCCATTACACTTGCCACTATCTATTGTGCGTGTTATATGGCCACGATCCACATACACAACTACCAATATTTTACATGTTCATACACATTAATGGAATATTGAATTCTTCTACCATTTGTTATTCGCTACAAATCGAATTCTTTTCGCATTCCATTAATACGAGCGGTAACCAATACAACAAGCATTCTACATATGCGCGTTTTTTCATTGTGTAGGTTAAAAGAGTCCCTTCTTGCTTACGGAGCTCGGGGACTTGTAGGGGCTAGGCGCCTCTCGGACATTGTTTATGCTTGATGACTTCATGATTATAACTCCCCAACCAAGAAGCTCCTCTTACTCGGGGACTTCGGGGACTTGTAGATACCTCTACTAGCAAGGCTAGTTTGCTACCTCACCAAGCATAAACAACACCCTCATGGGATCCAACCACTACTTGCATCTTGTAGCCCTATGTTCAAGCTACGCTACGGTATCCGGAAGTCACAAATCCGTCGCCGGGAAGCCACCTTTCCGGCCTTGTCAACATGCCCTCACAAATAGGCTTTCTAGACTAGAAATAGTTGTTGCTTGTCCCACATCGAAAACCATGTAAAGGAGATGGCTTCCTTCACCTATAAAAGGAATGCCTCCTCCCACTTAAACAGGATCCCATTACATCTCTTGTAATCTTGTTAGGCCGCAAGGCTCGACACACTAGTACACATTCAAGTGGATGTAGTCTCCCGCTAAGGCGGGAGGTGAACCACTATACCTCGCTTGTGTCACTCTCTCTCTCTCTCTCTCTCTCTCTAAAGCTAACTAGAGACCCGCTCAATCTCTAACGTTAACACCATGGCTGCTCTGGATACACAGGTCTAGAGATGCCAAACAAGTTCTCAGGTCTAAGATCTTTGACAACACTAAACCTAGGTGGATGTAATCTCCCAGAAGGAGCAATCCCCAGTGACATTGGCAATTTGTTCTCATTGCAGTCTGGATTTAAGTGAAAACAACTTTTGCACCATACCTGAAAGCATCTCTCAACTTTCTGAGCTTACAGAAATTTTTCTGTTTAGGTGTAGCAAACTACAATCGTTGCCAAAAGATCTTCCATCAAGACTAAGAACTATAAATTTACGGGACTGTCCTTTGCTGACAGATTCTTCATATAATTCGGTGAGATATCCACCTCGAAAGGGTTTAAGTACTATCATAAGTTGTCGAAAACCGGAGGAGGATGAGCAATTGCCAATATTACTACCTGAACTCCATGAGGTGTCTCTTTCTCTGCAGTTGCCAATGCTACCTGAACTCCATGAGGTCTCCCGCTCTCTCTCTCTCTCTCTCTCTCTCTCTCTCACACACACACACACACACACACACATATATGTAGACATAAGGGATCTCTCTTCCTTTTTTTTTTGGCTAATTTGAGAGATTCATTTTTTTATTACCTATCCACATCTCCATTATTCAGTTTTTAGGTCTATATAATTAGATCACTTCTGGAAATTTTCAGCTAAATTGGTGGAGACAAGCTAGTGTACTGGTGGGTATGAGATACCCTCATTTACAACTATTTGAACAAAAATTTACAAGTATTTGAACCAAAATTACAACATTGAGAACAAAAGTTATCATATTCATTTACACTATTTACATATAGTTAAACAAAAATTACAATATTGACAACGAATTTGTTCAAAAGCTTGTAAAAATGTCGTAAGAGGTGTAATTACCATTATTAGAACTAAGATTAATTACAACATTGACAACAAATTTGTTCAAAAACTTGTAAAATGTCGTAAGAGGTGTAATTACCATTATTAGAACTAAGATTACACAAAGTAGGACTCAAATTACAACTTTGACAACAAAATTTATTCTCATTTTTGTAAATGTGGGTATGAGATACCCACCACTACACTAGAATTTCCCAAATTGGTGACTTTTAAGGTGTCGAACTAAATTAAATCAATGGACGATTAAAATCTATCCAACCTGAACCGTTCATGTTTATAATTAATTAATTATAAATCATAATTATGAACGCCTTAACAGTCACCAATTTGGCTGAAAATTTGCATAAATGGTCTATTTATATAGACCTAAAAACTGAACGGTAGAGATTTTAATATATGATTGAAGGCCTAATGATCGATCCCTTAAAATGACAAAAAAAAAAGGATCCCTCACTAGAAGGGCTATATATATATAGTGAGGGATCTTTTTTTTTTTGGCCATTTAAGGGATATCTTGTGGGATTCACTTTTCGATCGCATTTCGATATCGCAACCATTCAATTTTGAGATCTTAATGTATAGATCATTTCCACAAATTTTCAGCCAATTGATAATCGTTAAGGTGTCCAAATATATTAAATCAATGGACAAATTGAATCTGTCCAATCTGAACCGTTGGTGTTCATAATTGTAAATCGCAGTTATGACTGCCTTAATGATTATCAACATGGTTGAAAATTTGCGGATATGATATACTCATATAAACTTAAAAAATGAACGGTTGAGATGTTGATATGTGATTGAAAAGTGGGTCTAATAAGTGGTTCCTTAAAATGATAAATTCTTAAAGTGATCAAGAGATGACGTCCTTAAATTCTTAAAGTGAGGATATTTTTATTTTTAAGACGTTTTTTTTATAATCACAACCACTCATTCTTTAGTTACCTACACACATATGAATCCTACAAAAAAATTAGTCAAATCAGAAAACATTTAACCATTTGATTAGCACAATGTTCATTTTTAATTTTATCTAATGGACTACATTTGTTTATAAAATTTTGAGTGACCAAATGATTATGGATTTGGTTGATTTTTTGTACACAATTATTGCATGGAAATCTAAATGATCAACCGTTGAAATTATTGAATTATGTAAAAATCCTCAAATTCTTAAAGTAAGGATGTCCTCTCTCTCTCTCTCTCTCTCTCTCTCTCTCTCTCTATATATATATATATATATATATGTATGTATGTCAGGGTTATTTTGGTATAATTTTTCAATTTTGGCTAACAAAATCTCTTCTCGTAATAATAGTACTAGCCTCTTAACACACGCTTGCACGTGTGTCAATTGGATTTTTCTATTTTTTTTTTAAATTGGTTTACATAATTTCTTTCTTCCTCAAACTGCAATAAAAAAAAAAAGGAATAATACAGTTTGTGGATTTGTGGTAAATAGCAGTTGGTGATCAATTGCTCACACGTATAGTAAAAGCCCTCCGACGTTGAGATTAATAGTTTCTTCTCTCTCGTTTTTTTTCCTCTCTTTTCCTGTTTTTCTATTTCCTATTCTTAATTTATTGTTTTATCTATTATCTATTAAAGTTTATAGTCTTAGATTTTTAATTATTGACTTAATTAATACTGATATATATATATATATATATATATATGTCTATATTATTATTAAAAGAAGAGGCTTTGTTAGCCAAAACTGAAAATTTTGACAGATTTAACCCTGAAAGATAAAAAAAACTTTGAGAATAAATTAAATTACAAAGATAAATAAGACAATTATAAAATTGTTGTAGAGAAACTGAATTTGAGAGGAATTTGCTATGTATTCTCATTGATAATAGGGGCCTCTTTATATAGAGGATTACAATGCATAGAATCTCAATCATACAAGGAAAGTAATCGTACATTGATTAGGAATTTAGATCATTCTAATTGAACCCTATTACCACTAGGTCAAGCAACCTAGAGTTTGGGCTAAACACAAATAGAGATATCCTTAAACACTCCCCCTTGTGTTGTCCAAACGTGGTGCTTCTCTCGTTGCCTCGTTAAAAACCTTGCCGAGTAACAAAAACCCAATGGGACAAAAATAACCTCGGTCGAAGGGGAAAAAGAGCACAACACACCCTTCACGTTTCGAGGTGAACATGTAGACATCTCCCCCTGATGTCTGCGTCTCCCCCTGATGACTACGATCATGGGAGTTCAGATAATTTCGGCAAGACAATTCTTGCCACATGTTTCTCGAACGTGGATTTGGGCAATGACTTAGTAAACAAGTCTGCCATATTTTCTTCATATTGAACCTAATTCACTTTGATCTTGAGGAGAGTCTGTTGTTGCTGATTATGCTTGGTGTTGTCGCTTTTGATGTAGCCTAGCTTCATTTGTTCAAAACGGACAGCATTATCCTAAATGCTCGTAGGCTCATCTTGTGGTAGACTTCAAACCACAATTGTTCGAACATGCGCGACTATGGATCCAATCCATAAACATTCACGAACCACTTCGTGAAGAGCAATAATCTCTTCATGGTTCGAAGATATAGCGACGGTCTGTTCTATAGACCTCCAAGATATCATGGTCTTTTCCCATGGTGAACATTTAACCAGTTTGGGAGCGACCTTTGTGTGGGTTAGAGAGGTACCCAGCATCAGCAAAACCTTCCAAAACACTTACATTGTTTTAGGATGGGGATAGAGAACGCAGGCCAGCGTTGGTAGCGTTTCTGGTGTGTGATGGATCCGAATCCATCATCTCTCTGTAGGGATAGAACAAGCCCATATCAATCGTACATCTCAAGTACTGAAAGATATCTTTTACACCAATCAAAATGGCGTCGCGTTGGCGCAAAGCTATACCTTAGCTAACAAGTTCATTGCAAATGAGATGTCCGGTCTTGTGCATTGAGCTGAGTACAATAATGCGCCTATTGTACTCAAGTAAGGCACTTCTACCTTTAGCACATCTTCGTCATCATCCTTTAGACGAAGAGGATCATTTTCAGGATCAAGACTATGGACGATCATGGGGGTGCTTGAAGGTTTGACTTTGTCAAAATGCCTAAGCATCTATCGACACGATGCTCAAGTTCCAAACTGAGACATAATCATGTTCTCCCATAATCCTTAATCTCAAAATCGGATTTCAAGTGTTCAGCGGTTTCCCTTAACTCTTTAAGGGCTTCTAATGAAGATCATGTCCAACATAAACGGCGATGGAATCCGAAACTTGTTATGGAAACGCGTGGGCATATCCCCTCCCAATCAAGTAGTCATTTTAGCAAGCGTTTCAACCTCTTTGTAAACGCGCTTCATGGTCTAGAGCCACTTGACTTGGGTAAATGAAGTTCACCATGAACCTTCATAACCTTCATGCATATTCCATATCTAGATCCTTATAGAGATACGTAGTGACCACATTTGTAAGCTGCATGTTCAGTTATTCGGAAACTACCAAACTGATAGGGTAGTGGAGTGCAATGACATCCAATATGAGAGAATCTGTCTCATCGTAGTCGATTACAGGGCGTTTTATGAAAAGCCTGGCGCCATAAGGCGAGATTACCATCTCTTTTTCTCACTACGCTTTCTAACGAAGACCCATTAGTCAACAGGTTTTATGTTAGGAGGTGTTGGCATCTCTAGCTCTAAAACCTTCCTCTTCGTTAGAGAGTCCATCTTAACCTGGATCGCATCTTTCCATTTAGGCCAAATCTCTCTACGTTGGCATTCATTCATCAACGGAGCGTGGTTCGATATCATCTGCCTCAACAAACTCATGCGCAATGAAATACGCAACTACATCATCAATTATGGTGGAGTTTCCATCCCACGTCTCAAGTACACTAGTGTAATTTTTATAGAGCTCTATATTCTCATGAATAGGTTCTGACGTTGAGGCGTCCCCCAACGATAACCCTAACACGGAAGATTCTCATGAGATGGATTTTGAGTCTTGATGATCAAAGGATTGGAATGTGCCAAAGTGTCCTTCGAACCTACGGGCCTCCCACGCATCCTAGCTGGGGCCATGGCCTGTAACGCCAGAGTGCCACTTTCTTTGGCATTGGCGCCATGCCCACCTCCTTGTGGGGTGGCGCTACGTCCTCTCGTAGGGACGTCCTTCCTTGCAGGTTTGTTTGCAGCATATTTGTGTGATCTTGTCACTTTAACAGGGATCGAGATGAGACATAGTGGAGACAGGCCACGACAATCCCTGTCATTCCTGCTAAACATCCGTGTTCTTATCTCCCCCTAACGACGGGAAGACTATCTCATCAAAGTGACAACCCGCAAATCTAGCGGTAATGAGATCGCCTTGCAAGGGCATTAAGTGGCGGACGATTGTTGGAGTCTCAAATTCAACGTAGTTGCCCATTCGTCTGTAAGGACCCATCATAGAGCGCTGTGGCAGCGCAATTGGCACATAAATGGCTCACTCAAATATGCGTAAGTACGATACTTGTACCCAGTCACTAGCTGTAACGCAGAGGTACATTGAGTGGCGGTGGGTCGTAGACGAATTAGCATAGCTGCATGCGATATTGCATCACCCCAAGCGGATATAAGGAGATTGGCGTACATTATCAATGTCCGAACTATCATCGTAGTCGTTTCCGTAAGACCATTTGGGTGTGTACATGGGAGTGTGATGTCCAACATCAGTCCCATTGCAATATCCATCGAAAGTCTTTCGATGTAAACTCTCTAGCATAGTCAAATCCAATTGACTGAATAGGATGATCTGGGGAGTGAGCCCGTTGTCATATGATATGTGCTAGGAGTGTAGCATAAGCAGCATTTATAGGTGGACAATGGCACAACACGTGACCAGCGTGTTTGCGTGTCAACCAATATCATGAAATATTTAAGCGTCCGCAAGTTGGTTGAATCAATCCACAGAATCCCCATGGATTCTATGTAAGAACAGAATGAATATGTTTATTTCTTTTGCATAAGACGGTCTTAGTCCTATTCTCTAAGTAACGGGCTTTGTAAAAAGAGCGAGAGGCTTTAGAAGTAACCAATGAGAATTTTGGTTAGGGCTGAGCGTCTGAAACGCTATTTGAAGCAAGTTGGTGATTACAGCATCACTTGGGGCACCATCACCATGATGGACGCTATCCATGGTGTCATGGATAGGGACTGTGCCAGCCCCAGGCTGGTGGTGGACGGAGGTGGTGCCCTAGGCAGCAGCATCGGTCACACTTAGTCCAGAAGTCAACTTTTGATTCATGCTTCGTTTCGCTCGAAAGGAATGATGTCCATGTGAAGTCTTTAGTAGACGGATCATCATATCAGGACTAGGATGATCTATCCTGTAGTGACAAAGCCAATATGTGTCTAAATCTAAGAGATCTTCTCTCATAACTTTATTGGATTAATAGCTTGAATAGTGACATAGAATCCACTAGAGAGACACATAAACTTCTCTAAGATGCGCCTTTGTTCGCAATCATTAGAGGTATTGCAAAGGAACTCATTTCCGTTCTCTACATGTGCTTTCGCATGGAATCCGTTGGCTATTCATAGGTGTGATTCGCCCAGCTGAGAGAGAGTTTCTGTGACAGTAATTAAGGTGCCATTTGGCAAGTGAACTGGAGCTATTCCATGTCCTTGAATTAATACTAATGGCCCAGCCATCGTAGTCACAAAAGTCATATGCTCTGAATCAAAATGGAGTCATAAAAAACTCGAAATTTTTTCATAAGCCAACGGAGTTACATCTTTGTCTCTTTGACTAAACAAAATCTAATCCAAAATGATAGCTAATGCAAAACAATGGTAGTCGTCTAACTTCTTTAGTAATTCAAAATAAATGTGACCAGTGAGTAGAGAGATGTCGGTGGAGCAAGGCTCGCTTAAGTACCACTAATCTCAGAACCTTCATAGACATCACACTTACTTTGAGTGAGCCTACTTTGAAGAAAAGCTAAACCATTGGCATTTACTACAAAAATATATGGCAATTGCCTATTACATCTCTTGAAAAAACAAAGACTTAAACAGAATTGGCGATCTATTGATCCCAGCCAGATTTGTAGTCTTTAACCCTTCACTCTAGATCATCTTCTTGATCTTCTTGTTCCATATAGTGAGCTTCTCTTGCTTCACAATATGCTTTGTAGGGTGACAATTTCTCACGAGCTCTAAATGTGTGCCCAATGATCAGACACTCCACATCGAGAACATACATCTCTTTGCTCAAACTCCATTGATTGAGGTGCTTTGAAAGCGTCATTTAGATGGCTCTTAGTGTTGGTGGCGCCACCAACATGGCCAAAGGCGTTGCCTCCCTCTCTCTTTCCACGTTTACCTCTTCGGTTCTGTGTTCGCCTATTTTGGCGATTACCTTCCCAAGTAGAGCGATTATATGGACCAGAACGTCCAAATTATTCCTAAGATTAGGGTTTCACTCTTGGCGCCCTCTCTTTGGAGCGCAACTATAATTGGATTCCGGAATATGCTCTATTCCCACGGATCTCGAATTATAGTTCTTCACAAGGATGTTGTCATGCTTTTCAGCGACATTCATAGCTCCAATGAGCTCATGAAACCTTGTAATTCGTCTTGCAGTGACATCGATTCGATAGTTCTTAGCAACCATCAATATAGAGACAGGGAAAGTAGAGACAGTCTTCTCAATCAACATCGCATTTGTGATCTCTTTACCACAAAATTCCATTAAGGATTTAATGCGAAGTGCTTCCGAGTTGTAGTCAAGAACTGACTTGAAATCACAGAAGCGGAGGCTATGCCATCTCACTTCTAGGTCAGGAAGCAGGGAGTCACAGACGTTGCCAAATCTATCTTCGAGTGAGACCCACAGCCTTCTGGGGTCTTCTTCATTCATACACTCGTACTAGAGAAAATCATCCATATGACGAGTCATTAGGATGATGGCTTTCGCCTTATTTGCCTCTAAGGCTGCTCTATTTGCTTCCAAAGCTTGAGCTTGCTCAACAGTTAGCACGTCCTGGCTAGGCTCGAGAATCGTATCCAAGATTCCATCGGCCTTGAGATGCTGGCGGATATCACGAACCCACCTGTGATATTCAGAGCCAGTTGTTCCCAATGGAGCAAAGTCCAATTTGTTCAGGTTACTCATCCTGAAAGAGAACAAGAAATTAGGGTTAGTTTCGGAGCGAAAAAGGCTACCACGAAAACAAATAAAATTTCTGAGCGTAGTCGCTTCCAAGAAATTAGGAATTTCCGAGCGTAGTCGCTTCCAAGAAATTCGATTCCAAGAGGGGTTGGATTAGATCGAAACAATGATGTTTGCAGTCGATCGTTTTATCTCAACAAACTCTAAGTTTGGAGAACTCTACAAGCTCCAAGCTTGGAGTGAGCACGAACCCCCACAGTTCGGCTTAATTTGGTCTCCCCTATGATAAAGAAAGGGGGGTAGAAGAAGGGAGGTTGCAAGTCCCCGAGAAAAAGAAGCGAAAAAGAATAAAAAAAAACTTCAAAAACAGGAACTTTTAGTAAACCACACCTCTTAGGATTGCAGAGCGTATTCGATCCTCGTTGTAGGATTGCAGACGAGCTTCAGTCCTAGGCGAATCAAACTTGTTGAAATTCGGAGCAAATTCGCTTCTGAACAGCTTTCACTCCGATTGGTGTACAGGTCTCAAAACAATCCAATAGGGCTTAAATTTGGAGGTTAGATAGAAGAGACAGACTTGAATAACTTTGATGAAGGAATAATTTTGATATGAAGTTCTGAACTAGGCGTTTCGGGGCTTGCAAAATGACTAATATGCACAGGAACTAGCATGCTGAACAGCTCCCACGTCGAATGGTGTACATGTCTCAAAACTACTCCAATATGGCTGAAATTTGGAAGTCAGATAGAAGAGACATAGATGAACAATTTTCATGAAGAAAGTATTTTGATCAGAGGTTCCCAACAAGACGTTTTGGCACGTGAAAGAAGACTGATCTGCACAGAAACGAGGGTGCTGCTGTGTTGCAGGGGCAGTAGGCAGCACACGGGTGCGCAAGGGCTGCAGGGGCAGCGTAGGGCATGTCTAACAAGGGCTAGGAGCTTGCGGCAGTTTTGGTGAGAAGAGTTTTCGGGTTTTTAGTTTTTAGGGCTAGGGTTAGGGCTCGTGCTGATAACGTGTTGTAGAGAAACCGAATTTGAGAGGAATTTGCTGTGTATTCTCATTGATAATAGGGGCTTCTTTATATAGAGGATTACAATGCATAGAATCTCAATCATACAAGGAAACTAATCGTACATTGATTAAGAATCTAGATCCTTCTAATTGAACCCTATTACCACTAGGTCAAGTAACCTAGAGTTTGGGCTAAACACAAATAGAGATATCCTTAAACAAAAATAGATTTTTATTAAGAAAATTAAAAAATAAAATGATTCCACAACCCCCACTTTTCTCTCCCACTATTTTCTTTCTGTAATAACTACCACTAAATCTATTTTTTCTGCAATAACTATCCATTTTTTTATTTTATTTTTTTAACAACGAAAAATTTTTCGTACACATATTTAGGGCACGTTTACTTACTTGGAATGGAATGAAATGTAATGGAATGGAACGATTACGAAGTAAAAACACCACTGTGTTTACTAACACATAAAGGAATCGGAATGATTCCAGGTAAAAGAATTCTTGTGTTTACTAACACATGAAGGAATCGGAATTGGTGTAGGTCTCACCTATTTATCAGGAATCGATTCCTGAATACTTAGGAATTCGATTACGAAGGGGGGAGATGAGTTTAGGAATCATTCCTCCGGAATCAATACCGATTCCTTTCTTTTCCCATTCCACTTGTCTCCGATTCATGATTATTTTCCATTCTAAGTAAGTAAACGTGCCATTAGTGTTTTTTTTTTCCGAGTATTTATCTAATTACTCTCTTTTATTCGAACATGCAGTTTCGTTTGGGAAATCTAGAAAAACTCGATCTTTCCTACTGCATGCCAACACTTGAAGAAGATCCCTGACTTGAATGGGCTTCCAAACCTTAAGAAATTGATCCTTGAAGGTTGTGAAAAATTATCAGAGGTTCACCCAACATTTAGGAGTCTCCAACATCTGATTTTTTTGAATATGAAAGGATGTGTAGATCTAGAGAGCCTTCCCCGTTTCATCTGCATGAAATATCTTGAAATCTGTATTCTTTCAGGATGTTCAAAGCTTAAAGAGTTTCCGGAGATTAATGGACATATGGATAAATTGTCACAACTGAATTTAGATGGGACGGCTTTAGAGAATCTGCCGATACCAACGCAGCATTTGAAATGCCCTATTGTGATAAATCTAAGAGGTTGCAAGAACCTATTGACTATTCCAATCCTTTTGAGTCTGAAAGCTCTCAATCTGTCAGGCTGCTCTCGTATATCCAGATTTCCAAATAACTTGGGAAGCATGGCACATTTGGAGGAGCTTGATGCCTCTGAAACTGCTATAACACGAGTACCCCAGTCCATTTCATTTATGGAGAAGCTTAAAGTGTTGTCTTTCTGTGGATGTACAGGATTGCAGTTGCCTAACCGGTTCTCGCAATTAAGCTTTTTGACATCATTAAATCTACGGAGGTGTGGTATAGCGGAACTAACAGTCCTTGCTAGCCTCTGTGGCTTATCCTCACTGCAAAAGTTGGATTTGAGTGGAAACAAATTTGTGAGTATACCTAGTGAAATTAGTCACTTATCCTCTTTGAAGCGATTGAATTTGAGTAGGAACGACTTGGTGAGTATACCAGATGCAATTGTTCGACTTTCCTCTTTGCAGCAATTGGATTTGAGTACGAACGACTTGGTGAGTATACCAGATGCAATTGGTGGCTTATCCTCTTTGCAGCGATTGAATTTGAGTACGAACGACTTGGTGGGTATACCAGATGCAATTGGTGGCTTATCCTCTTTGCAGCGATTGGATTTGAGTACGAACGACTTGGTGAGCATACCAGATGCAATTGGTCGGCTTTCCTCTTTGCAGCAATTGGATTTGAGTATGAACGACTTGGTGAGTATACCATATGCAGCTAGTGGCTTATCCTCTTTGCAGCGATTGGATTTGAGTATGAATGACTTGGTGAGCATACCAGATGCAGCTGGTGGCTTATCCTCTTTGCAGCGATTGGATTTGAGTATGAACGACTTGGTGAGTATACCAGATGCAATTGGTCGCGCGACTCTCCTCTTTGCAGCGATTAGATTTGAGTACGAATGACTTGGTAAGTATACCAGAATTGGTCGACTCTCCTCTTTGCAGCGATTGGATTTGAGTACGAACGACTTGGTGAGTATACCAGATGCAATTGGTGGCTTATCCTCTTTGCAGCGATTGGATTTGAGTGCGAATGACTTGGTGAGTATACCAGATGCAATTGGTCGACTCTCCTCATTGTAGCGATTGGATTTGAGTAGGAACAAGCTGGTGAGCATACCAGATGCAATCGGTCTCTTAACATCCTTGAAGCGTTTAGATTGGAGTGAAAACAACTTTGTGAGTAACTGAGTATACCTGAGATCATCTCTTAGCTTACCTCTGATACAGCAACTGGTAAGTGATAGACTCATCCCTTACTGTTCTTGGTCTCTCTATTTTGTTGACCCATTTAATTGTATTAGAGAGTGTGCCAGCTGGCCTTACTGTACCAGAATACAATCTGGTTTTGTATCATTTATATTCTGTTTCTGTTCTGAGTTGAAGGGTATGAAATGAATATGCAATTTCCTTAATTTTCTTGTCTTTCCCCTCTTATCTCCCAAGTTGAGTCTATCAGTAAGCTGATGGAATACAATTGTACTTATTATGTCCCTAATTATCTAAGTTATTATACTATATACGAAAGGCCGGTTGGCTGGTTACTGTTACTACTGTTCATCAGGTCGAAAGGCCGGTTGGCTGGTTACTGTTACTACCGTTCATCAGGTCGAAAAGGCCATTTTGCCCTTGAATTTTTCTCCCAATTACACGTTTTTCTACGTGTTTCATACTATGTCAGCTGGGCATATGCTTCTTTTGCCATTGGAAGGGGTTAAAAAGACGCTTCTGTCCTTTTTTTTCCACTAGAATTTCAGGTTCTTCTTGGTGTTTGACACGATGTTGGCTGGTTCAATTGAGATTTGACATTGTCTGAAAACCCAGTAGACTGTTGGCAGAAACAACCTGCAAGCTCGAACAAAACCCGATAATGATATTATCTAGTCCAAACAAAACGAAGAATACCGATTCTTCCAGATTTAACAATCGGACAAACAGTGTTCGAAATGGATTCCATTTTGGGATTACAGTTTTGCCCTGAATAGTTGAATATATAAGAGGGAGGGATCTCCGGTACTATCCTAATTCGAGAAGCCTCCATTGTCGTCAGCATCTGCTTTTAGCCGACATCAAACTTCTCCATCGAGATCAACATCAGCACGGACTTGGTGAGTTACCCAAGCTTTTTCATTCATTTACACTTACCAATTTCTTTTATTAATTTGAACTAATCCTCACTCATTTTGGCTTAGTCTTTCCCTTTTTACGTCATTGTTTGGTTTAGTTGTGCAATTGATTTGATATGAATATTGGGAGAAAATGATGAATTAATTTCATGATTTTCATCATCTATATTTGCAGGGATCCATTCACGTGCTATTGTCATGATTGAAACAGAAAGAAGAAGACCTTTGAGCAATTCAAAGGTAAGGCATGCCTATGCATGCATATTGCAGATTAAAGTTTGAATCCTGCAATTTAAGATTTAACATCCTTTTTTTTTTTTTTTTTTTTTTCAGGAATTCAAGATGTGGAATTTATATAAGGGGTTCAAACCAGGTGGGTCTTCTCTGGCCCATGCTTTTGCTTTAGTTTGGATTCTTAGATAACTTGCAGGAATTGATCAGAAAAAATGCGTTTGGGCACCAGTGCAATGGCCAACACTGTCTAAGTGAGTTATCATCTTTCATATTTTGATCATTATTTCTTTTCATGTTTTATAATCCTCTTATATAAACTTTGTTTCCTTTTACCAGAATTGTTGTTTAGTTGTGAATGAATCTGAATCCATTGTCTTTTCGTTCAAACATCTCTATACTGCTCAATTAACTTAGCATAGTAGCTTTTGGTGTTGTCATGAAATGGTTAACTTTATGATTAACAAAGTCATCTTCCTCAAATGAAACAAATTGCACCATGTTCCACCAAGAAACAAAATTTTTAACTGATGAATTTCTTTTCTCAAGTTTCTGCATTTTGTGATCTGTATCTACATCTTTTCGATATACTGCTTTCTTCTGTCTGTTTATTTTCTAAAAGTTTATAATTCATTTTAGCCTAATAATCAGGAACAGTTAATATAAAATGCTTCATTTATGCATTAACTTAAAGCCTTAACATCCTTTAAAAAAAGGCATATAATCTTTTGATAAAATTTCACTAGGCTTCAGTGACAGATACAAGAAAATAGATCAACTGATTCTACTGAAAGCTTCGATTCCAATTTGTCTGGCATCTGCATGTTTTTTCCAGCTTGAGTCATTCGGTCATAGTTTCAAATTCAGTCTTCAGCTTTAAAGGCTTAACTTGGTTGATTACAGCAGCTATGGCGGGTTGCTTCTTATGAATTACATATTGGCTAAAAGCATTTTAGCAAGTCAGGTAATTCTCTATCTGTGTCTATATGTATCTCAATTTTTTTATTCGCTTCTCTAATTTCCAACCATCACACCTGGGTTTGTAAGCTATTGGTTTCCTTTGCTTTAACAACTGAATTTATCAGTTTAAATGTGTAAGCAATCATTTAGCACTATTTGTGTATTTCTAGCTGGGCGATCTAGCACAATTGTTCCTCAAATTTTTTTAATCTTTGAGGGAGATACCTGTCGCAGCTAAAGAGACATTCTACACCTCGGGATGTTTGCCAAGATTTTGCACCAGTGGCAAAGAATGATGGAAGCAGCAACTTTCAAATTAAGACATTTGTAAATGCCATAGCAGGTAATACCCTTTGTCTGCTGCTTAACAAATAACAAATAACAAAAAGTATGTTGCTGTTTCTGTATTGGTTTTTCTAACAATGGGAATACCTTTACTCTTCAAAGTTCAGATTTTGAGGAGTGAGTTGTTTTAGCACAATTCTTGCTTGACTGTTCGTGCTCTTTTGTTTCATGTAGTTTCTGAAAAATGGAAGGAAAGTTTTCATTTACATGGGGTTAGGAAATTGATTATATCATTTACAGATGATGCACTTGCATATATAACATGTACACTTCTAACTCAAATGATTCTATTGAAATTCTGTGGGATTATTTCTCCCCCTAGCTCCCCTCCTCCCCCAAAACAAAAATTTGGGACAGCGATTGAAAGAATGGAAGTTTTTATTAGGGAATTAGGTATTTCATTGTTCACTAGATGTTCTGCAAATATTGGAACACTTCATGGCAAAAAAATTGCTCTTTCTCCCTTTTTTTTTTTTTTTTTTTAATTACAGTGATGAACTTTCAGCTTTTAAGTTTGATAAGGAAAATTTTTAACTTTTTTTTACTCTGAAATTGGAAGAACATGTTGACTTGATTTTCGTGCTTGATTAATGTGATTCTTAAAGTTCTGATCTTCTGTTGCTCTTGGTTTTATTTGCAGCACGGATGTACCTAATTGGATCTAAATCGCTCATGAATGTATTTGGTTAACATACCAAATTTTAAAATCTGTAAAAGATACTCTGATTACGGACATAATATTTTGAACGTTTGTTTTTGTTGTAGTTAAACTTATAACCAACCCGCAGCATCACGCGGAATTGATCTCTATCGTTGTCTACACAAACAATTACTCTCCTGAACAACAGTAATGTTATGAGATCAGGGATACCATGTAATATTTTGTAATAATTTCTTTCTTCCATTACGTAGTTCTAATTCATTGACGAGTAACTCCCGCGGCAAAGCGTGGGCATAATTTCTAGTGTTAATCTTAGCGCAAGTGTACTCTTCTAATCCACTTTATATATATTTCAGGTAATCGGAGTATTAGAGTGAAAATGGTTGAATTTGGAGTAATTTTGATGAGCATTTCCAAAAAAAAAAAATGAAGTCAACGTCAACATTCAGTGAAAAGTACATTTGCGGAGCTAGAGAGAAAAGGAAATCAAGGACGGAAAGAGGCAATGAGGATCATCTAAGGCAAGCTCATACTTACCTAGTCTGATCCAGTTATACGGTTCTTCACTATTATTCTCTTCCCTCATGTTATTTAATGTTCATGTTATGGATGTTTCTATGTTGATGTGTAGTGTGAGTAGTTCTGTATTTGAGGGCTAGGATTGATGGGTAGTGTGAGTAGTTCTGTATTTGAGGTCTAGGATTTATACCTATGTATCCCAATAATAATGATCTAGACCTAATTTTGATGATTGATGAATGAAATTTTCTCATTAAGTATGCCCTATATTATATTTGTTCTAGATGTATGTAGACTTAATCAACTTATACTTGCACTTTCACAATCTTAACATGATTGTAGTTGGTGAGTATCCTAGATTTCATAGAGAATGAG
>JANPXK010001081.1:0-74935 GCA_024704745.1 Rosa lucieae
AGCCACGAGCAAACTGCTGGCACTGTTTGATTTGCTATTATTATTATGGTTGTGCTGTAGTGAAGCATGATGTAGAGCAATTCGTTCATACCAATCTTTTCTTTCTCTCTTTTAGGATAGGGTATAGTTATTTCCCCTGTTGTAATGTAGTGTTATGTCTTCCTGAGCCTGAGAATTTTTATTTTGTCTGTGTAAGAGACTAGGAAGTGGCAGTACGTGGCTTATATTGTAGTTCACTCACTTTCCTAATTATTTTTAGACTCATTTTGGCCTTTAAAATTTTTTCCATATATTTTTCTTTTTTAATATTTGTTATTTGGTTTTGTGCTATAGTGCTGTAAACTGATTATGCAATTTTGTGACAGCTGACAGATAGGGCATCTGATTGTACTTCTTATTCATCTGAGGATAATATATGGTATTCGGGATACACTCACCGGTAAATTATTCCAATTTGATTTTTATATTTTTCATTTTCCTTTTTTATTTTCTGAAATACTTGTTATTTCATTCAAAGGCTTTGGCTGTGAGTTATCCTTTTCAACCACTCCATCTTTGGGTATTCCCGTTGTGTGAACTGTAGCAAAATCAGTACTTTCTGGGGTTTTTTTTGCATCTGCTTCTCTTTTTGGCTTGCTTCTGTTGATTTGTGCCAGTGTAGGACTTTGATGATTGGAACACTAGCTATTGTGCATCAGAGATATTCACTGTAGATTTTTTTTTCCTTCCCTCGAAAAACAAAAACATGTTTAGGTATTCCTTGAAAATGAAACATCAAAAACTTTAGTATTGAATGGAGACCATATAGTTGAACTCTCACATCCAGTCCATGTTCATATTTTCTTGCCGAGTCTGTGAATTTGGTGTACCTTGTTATTAATGAGTTCTAGTTTTTTCTGGTGTTCGAATGTTTGGTATTGTAAAGAGATACAATTGATTTGATTGTTTTCTCAAATCAAATGCCGTAATTGCTGAACACATACATGTGGTTTCAATTTGGATGTTCATGATAAGTTAAAGCTTAGTGCTACTTATGGTTGTAAGTATTTCATATACCATTTATATGTAAAGACATGACTAGAATCTTCTTTAGTCCCCTCTATTAGATTTCAGTTTTCAATCTCAGCTTTGATTCCTTGCTATGATAATGTTTGGTGTAGACCTTGATCTTACAAGCTTAATCCTTTCCTTCATTTTAGGAATTATGCGGAGGTTCTTGCTAGTTCGGAAGCTCATCCTCCCATGAGCCCAAGTAGTACCGAATCGAATCTCCCTCAAAAGGTGTTGGAATCTTTGTTTAACATCTCCAAGACTCCTGAATATGAACCAAAAGCTATGAATTGGAAGAATGTAGTGAATAAGTTGCAGTCATTGGGACCTGAAGTTGATGGTTGCACATCAAGCTCTGCAGAAGCAAAACAAGACACTTTGGGTATTGAACTTGAATCTCAGAATCCTTTTGTACATGCTTCTTCTCTTGTACCAATACTTGTGTATGTTCACTTTTTGAGTCATAAAAGCACTTTTTCAGTCATAGCAGCACCTTTTAATGTACAAACAATTCAGATATCTAAATAATTCTAATAATATAAAAAGATATTGGATGGGATTAACTGATTTCATTAGCTTGACGGATAGAAACCTCCAAATCCTTTTCTTATTTGTAAGTTATAACACTAGATTTGGTTCAGGTCTCAGTCCATTAATAGATTTGATAAGCACAAATAGGCGATACTCTTCTCTTAGATAGGAGATTTGTTTCCTCTTAATGATCGGTTTGTATATTGTTTTTGTTTGTGTTTTTTTTTTTGGTTTGTTTGCCAAACTGTAGATATGTCCTTTGTCTTCATTTCTTTCATTTTACATGTAGCTAAAGGGGATGAATATCATGCATTTAGAGCGACTGCAAGGCAGCACTGGGATTCAATGAAGTCCTACTATCAAAAGGTAATGAGGTTTTAGCAAATTATTTTTATTCATCATTTAATTACTGATGCGGGTGCAATTTTCTCAGGCTGCTACAGCATATTCAAAGGGATCACGGGAACATGCAGGTTATCTTTCTGAGCAGGTCTGTGACTGTTAAAATTTTTTAGGGTTTCATCTTTTGTTTGTAATTGGTATACTTCGAGACATCCATATCACACTTTTCGAGTCACTTGTAAAGCATCATTTGTAAATATATGACAATATTCCCTTTATGTGCCATTTGAGTGTTTTCTAGAGGGCTAGGGATCTGTTTTCTCATTATTTTATAAATTTCAATTCAAGTTGAGATACTAATCGACTTTTTTCTTGCATTTGGTAGGGGAAGGTACAGACTAAAATGGCACAAAAGGCTGATGAAAAGGCAAGCCAGGAAATCTTTAAAGCTAGGTTAGTGCAAAGCCAAGTTGATATTTATTGTCGTGTTCAACCATATATTTGATCTTGTAGAATAACAAAAATTGTTGTATTCTGCAGAAACAAGGACATAGAAAACGTGATAACAATTGATTTGCATGGGCAGCATGTCAAACAAGCAATGAAGCTTTTGAAAATGCACCTTCTATTTGGAACATATGCACAATGTGAGCTTCTCGCCTTCCCTAGAAAATTTTGTTACTGAGATTTTGGAAGGTACTGTCAATTTAATCACTTATGTTGCTCTGGTCCAGCGGTTCAATTCCTCAGGGTTATCACAGGATGTGGGTCACATGGTCTAGGAAAGTCAAAGCTGAAACAATCGGTATGGGTTTCAGTCTTTCATATTGCATGAATTTCTATTGGAAAATAGGTTAAAAACGCCTGGGTATCTTGGTGACATTGTTTCAGTTGGGACTTGAGCTTTGTATGTTTACAGAACACTTGTTTGGGTTGTGCAGGTCATAGAGCTTGTTGAGAACGAAGGTATTACATGGTCTGAAGAGAATCGGGGGGTTGTATTGATAAAGCTAGGTTCACACACGGAGTTCAACTTTATGGATTCCGAGAGTGATGACGAGTGAGTTAATTGTAACAGAAACTAGTCTCTAGTACCTGCCTCACGTTGGTCTTGGTCTTTGTTGTCAGTCACTAGGGAGTTGCTAAGCCCTCCACAGGTTGTCTGTTGTCATAGAGTCAGCTATTTAGTTTAGCCATCATGTTCTGTAATATTCAAGGCCAGGTTTTAGATGTCCATATTCATCTCTTTCCTTAGGTCCAGATTTACTTCAAACCCTCGTTTTTAAAGAAACTAGACACTTCTCAAGATGCTCTTTGCACCCTATGGAGCATGTATATACTTGAGAAAAAACTGTAATTTATCTTGGCATTAAATGACATGACAGAGGCCACCGCATGCATACACCATTGGCTCGTTTAATATTGTTTATTCCTTTTACCTTTTTAGGGTGAGAATGGGAGAATAACAAAAATAAAGTGACGAATAAGCTCGGGCTGCTTTCACAAAACTAGATGAACTGAAATGGTGTGAATTGGAATTAAAAAATAGCGCCCACGAATTGGAAGAATTTTTGCTTTAAATAAATCTTGCAATCACATCCGAGTGCTTGACTAATGAAGAGTTAATTCAGTAATGTTTGGTACAGTAGCTCTGCAGCCATTGTGGTAAATCAGAGTGGAAGCCCAGCAAGCGAAACCCCATCACGTGCAAGGAAGGATTTGCAACAAGCAGCGGTAGCAAAAAGGATGCGTTCGAGGACACCAAAAATGTCTCTTTGACAACCTGGACTATTTGTATCAAAAGGATGCTACTACATCAATGTAATTGCCTATCGCTCCTCCTTGCCAGCCCGAGAGGAGGAACTATGGCAGAGGTATAAAACGCGCCGCCAGCCTGCTTGCAGCACATCTTGCCATTGGAACCAGGTTTTGCTTGAGGTTCTCTGGGCATGGCCATTAGATTAGACTAGAACATAACAAAAAGTTGCAGTAAAGCATCTAAATCGGTTAAAATGACTGCATTCAATTCCTGATAACTTAATTTTCAGGTTACAACCTAGAGCTAGCACAGGCTATGGCTTCCTTCGCCTCACTTTGATGTTTGCTGAATCTTGAGCACGTGATGGAGAGTTTTGTATTCAGAAAGGTCACTCCGGAAGACTAATGAAGAAGTCTCAGAAAGAGAAGCGGTGGATTGCAGGTCTCAGCAGATGAATAGGTGGCTTGAGGAAGTCGTAGCACGTAGGAGAGAGCAACAGGTGGCAGGGGTAAATGAGTGTGATTTGATTGGGAGGGAGGGGCAAAATCGTCACCACACTGTTCATACGGAAATAACTGTTCATAAGGGGGGGTAGGCGCTTTAGTATATTACTAGTTACAGAGCCCGCGCTTCGCAGCGGGTAGTATAAATGCATCGATTGTTTTCTTTCTAACTGAACTCACATATAAGGTATGGGTGTTCTATTATATACTTGAGAGTAATCCGAAGAAACATGCGTCTTTGCTTGATCTTTGCCTATGTTTTTTGTGCCTTCCTTGCTAGTGCTACTCGCTCCTTGACCTGAAATAAAGATTTACACCATGAATGTCCCAATAGTTGGGATAATATAATGAGTTCCATCTCTTCTAGCTACCATCTAAACTCTAAGAGTATATATCAAATCAGGCACAAAATGAGAACTAAATCAATTTCATCACCTTAACATCATCAAATGAACCCATTCATTTAGACGTTAGCAAAGACTATAATAGCTTACTACACGTTCAGTACACCAATCCCCAACCCCAATGTACACACAACAAACTAACCTCATCAGGTGTCAATATATGCAGGGTAATATCCAAAGTATTTCATGGTTGCATAGCACTGAAACTTGGTCTCTGATTGTAGTGTCCTTCCCCTTGGAGCTCCCTGCACGGTAAAAACCAATTATACAAATCAAACATCATAACCTTCTTTATTTGCTCTCTTTTTGTCATTACTTCACTCATTTGAAGTTTAATTTTTCATTCAGAGAACAAATGCAACAGACACCATTTGTAGCAAATTTTATTGCACTGTTGTTTGAAATTTATATTAATTGCTGTTTGCTCTTTGTTTATTTGTAAGCTGATTCACATTTACAGAGACATGAAGAAAAGATGAAGTCAAATGGATTCAAAAAGTTTATGAAGCGAGAAAAAATAATTAGCAAGTATTCAAAACAAAAACTTAATAATAACAATATGTACATGAAAAACATATCTCAGATCAAGGTTGGATCTAAAGATCCTTTTTTTCTTTTTACGCTAAATAAAGCAAGTGTAAGTGATTGTGAGATGAAGTCCTAATATAATCTTACATGTACATATATGTCAGACTTCTGATATCCATAACCACATAAAAGTGGAAATTCAGCAATCTACTAATTAATAGTGATATAATTGAAGTGAAGAATATATTATTCTGGAATCAACTTTGTAAAGCATTCAAAAACAGTGGAACTAATCTCTACTATTTTAATGTAAATGCAAAATATTGATGTTGAATACTGATACTGAACAAAAGTGTTTATAGAGAGACAGAGAAAAAAAAAAATTGATATTGAACAAAAATGTAAATAGCAGAACCAAGGTTTAATAATTTGATGATTCATTGAACTATAGAAACTTAAAAACCACCTCTCCGGAAACAAACCCAAACCCTAAATCCCCCAAGTCCACCACAATCTTGAATCCCTCCTCTTCTATTCCCACCCCAGCAACCTACCTACGATGACATCAAATCAAAAATTGAAAATCTCAAATCTGGCAAATAAACATAGAAAACCAACCTCTCCTAATCGGTTTCAGCCCCACCTACGTATCTCAGATCCTGATTGATGTGGTCGATCCTCGCGTCTGATGCTACGCTTCGCTTCTATCGGACAGCTTGATGGCCACGCCTGTATCGCAGAGCTGGATAGCTACAGTCGATGGAAGTCTCCCGAGCACAAAAACACTCGAGGGCACAACCGTCTTTTCACTTCACATGAACAGTATAATGAACAGTGCTTAGGAACAGTGTAGGCGCTTTAGTATATTTAGAATTATTTAGAATACCCGTGATGTGTCACTGTCAGGAAACCAAATCTAAGGAAGAACGTTGTTATAATGCAGTGGAAAATTGCAGAATGCTACTGTATGACGGTATAGTGGCAAAATAAAAATAGTGAAAAAATTGTCCTGATCTATGGTAATTAGATTTGGGATTTGTAATTTTTAAAATAAAGGAATCAGAAAAAAAATTGCATGTAGCATGTCATAAACAGCAGCCTATGGCCTGCATGGTCTTCCCTTGCCTCTACAGATGGGTTATGCAGTACCCAAAGCTACCGCATGCATTTTACTAATGCTGCTATTGGAGGAGTAACTCATGGCGTTATGAGTAATTCAATCATTTTACTAATGCTGCACATGGCATAATTTATTTGGCTATCTGAAGTAGGAAATGTACAGAGCGCGTTTGGCTAAACGTGATTCAATCACATCTTATGGACTGGCTGTTAGTAGTAACAACCAAAGGAAACAGTCAAAGTCGTGATGTCTGAACTCACACTCTCAAACTCTCGAGGTTATTTATATTTTTGCAAGAACATCTCAGGCATGACGAAACAAAGGAAGAGAATACAGACCAAGAAAGGGTACAAGAACAGAGGGTCACATTGGACAAGACACTGATGATCTGCGGCACCTGGCAGTCACAACTGTGACATTCAATTCCTGAAAATACTTTCAGATGGTAAAAGAGACAGAGAATATTGCTTTAGATTCTAAATATTACCGACCAATTACGAACTATTCTTAACTTTCAGTTTCCCCGCACCGAACGCAGAAGTGCCCAAGTGGACGGGGCTGGGCAATACTTAGTCATGCAGAAGTGCCCCAGTGGACCTCAGCGTACTGGACGGGGTTCACCTAGCCGACACTCTTAGAACAGCTGGAGTAAGAAGTTCCCAAGTGAGCGTATTATGGGGGATCGTGAAGCACATGTATCCAATAAGCAAGTCAAGTCAAAACTTGACTAAATTGCCTGGGTAAGACGGGCATCGCAACTATACTCGACTAAGCTATATACTAAGTATATAAAATTTGTTAACGGTTTCTATTAACTTGACAACTCCAGCAAGTATTCTCGTATTTACTAAATTCCATCCTCAACTCTTATGCCCAGAATAATGTATTTCTCCAATTAGTTTGATGAGGCATGCTGAATGAAAAGTAAGTGTTCCAACTCATCAACATTTCTCTGTATATCAGACTAGCCTTACAAAGTCTATTAAACTCAAGCATTGACAACAATATCCCAGAGAAATACAGTCAAACCACTAGCTAGTCAATAGTCTTAGAACACTACCACAGTAACTCCTGAATTCCTCCAATTGGTGACTTAAGCAGTATTGCACAAGTTATAACATCTTACGCACAGTATATTATATAAGCACAGACCCAGCCTCATGGCACTACTGCTAAACCCCTTACCATATAACTATCCTACATATGCTCTTCTTGATCAGGTTTTCTAGCAAATCTTAACTCAAACGGAGGGAATCTTAACTCCTCCACAGCCACCAGAAACCTTATGACATTTGCAAAAACCAGGGTCTGAACTCCCTCCCTAAAGCAGGACAAAAGCCGTTCATATGAGGAAGACAACATATAAGACCATATACAAAAACTAATACAGGTCAACTTAAAGAAATGAAAATATTTTGACAATCATAAACATACAACAACATGTTTACAAGCCAAAGAAAAAAAGAGAGAACAGTAATCCTACCATTTCAACTGAATCGGACACAGCTTATTTAAAATTCTGCATCAAACAGTGCCATCAATTAAGCACGCCCTAATTTCCTCCTCAGAAGCATCCGTCAGCAGTCTTAAATAAGGAATGATATAATTTAATCTTTCCCCCAGAGCTAATTTCTCGTTACCTAAGCAAAATAAAGTTCAAAGGTAAATCATGGAGAAGCAGGATCTCAAAATGGAACCAGTAGCAAGCACATACTCCAGAGAGAGGGGAAACAGTATTACCGTCAATTGTGCTGCCGGAGCTTTCCACTAGTTTAGGATCTTTACAAGAAGTCCCATTTGAGATTTTGCATCTCCATTTCCATCTTTCTGTGATTCTGTCCACCCATTTCCATCTTTTTGCAGCTCTGACCCCCTGTTTCCATTTTTGTGTAACTCTGACCGGATGCTCATCATAAAATCTGTAGGAATGCCTTGTTCCTTGTTATCAATTGCGGATGCAGAGCTACAAGGACAAAACGAAAATACAATAGTCAATGAATCTACGTAATGAGTAAGGAAGAAAACCTCAAGAGTGAAGACAAAACACAATAAGGAAGTTCGTTATTGAGAGAGAACATGCAGGCTTGCGCATGTGTGCTGCACGCCTATTATATAAGCATCAAAAGCACCATACCACACTTGAAAAGCCATTAGTTCACAACTTCATGCCATTATATGCATTGGAGCATTGGCATTCCAACTAAGTAATCACAGCATTTAATCATAACTTTGTTGATTAAAAACTATAACCATAACTTTGTTGTTCAATCTGAATCTGGGCACAGATATATGTGGATAGTCTATTCCCAAACCACAAAAGGTCTCATAATGAGCTGGGATTCACATCTATCATCATTGCAATAACAAACGAGCAATACAGTTCTTGGTAAGCATAAACTAAACCCAATTTTTATTTCAAACATGAAACAAATTTAAGAAGCCAGCCCACAATCGGTTAAATAACAGACTCATGTGACCTCAAAGATAGAGCGCTATATCGACAGAAATGTAAGATAAATACCTCATTGATGGCCAAGGTTTGTCCATTGCTCTACTTCACTTTCTTCAACTTCCTCAAAAAGTACCTAATCAAAATATCCAAACAAACAAAAGAATCCACGTCAAAATAAGATCCCAAAATACATAACCCCAGATTAGAAGAACTGAATCAATATCAATATTACAAGCAAGCAACTTCACCTTGATAAACAGAAAGTATGAACCTTTACGATTCAAAGTTACACAGTCAAGTAATGGCTTGGTTCATATTGGGTTCTCTCTAACATTCAAAGTTTCAATCTTAAGGAATCAAACGCTTACCAGAATTTGAATTTGGCATCAAAAGCACCATGCCACAATTGAAAATATCCTTTTCTTCAGATACACTACATCTAAGAAGAAACTCACACTACTTGTGGTCCTTCTCCGTCTCTTCCAAACTCAAAAAAAAAAAAAAAATACTAATAATTCTTTACTCTCTTTTTCCTACCATACCTGACCTCCTTTCTACCTTATCCAAGCCTCAACCTTCAGAAACCTAAATTATCCACCCTCCGAAAAATCGAAAACACCCTAAGCACAACAAAAATGATACAAGCCAGCTCTAATCCTCCTAACTCTTCCGATTCCACACAATCTCAAGCTGCATTGCCAATTCCTCAGCGGAATTCACAAACGAGGAGACGGAGAAACGCAAAATGCAGGGAAGAATTTACTAACCTGGCTTTGGGCTCACTTCGAAGTGGTGTGAGATACCCAGGAGCACAACAGTAAAAGATCCCAGCTGCCAAAATACCAGAAAACCCCTCATTCTTTTACCATGACAGCACACAAATTACAGTTAGCAGACCATTAACAGTCAACAAAAACTAGCCAGTATGTGTGGACAGAAAGTAGCCAGTATGTGATGCAGAAGAGCCCAGGTGGACGGGCTGCAATACTTCTTAGCGTACTGGACACTTCTGGAACAGCTGGAGTACGAAGTCCCCAAGTGAGCGTATTATGGAGGCCGGGATTGACTTGACCAAATTGCCTGGAAAGACCCGCATTAATTGCTATGAAAGTTCATCGCAACTATACTCGACTAAGGCATATATCAAGTATATACAATTTGTTAACGGCTTCTATTAACTTGAGAACTCCAGCAAGTATTCTTGTATTGTTGGATGCATCACTCTCTCTTTCTTTTTCTGTGTTTTTGCTCTTTAATTTACTCAACATGGACAAGATGTGCCTCAAACTCTTTTATCCACTTGTGGTGCTTTTGCTGCACATGAGCCCCCTCGGATTTGTTTCTGGACTTGGGCGTGGGGCTACTAATATCAGGTGCATAGAGAAGGAAAGGCAGGCTCTCCTTGCAGTAAAACAAGGTCTCGTGGGCAATCATTCACTTTCTTCATGGGGAAGCAACGCGACAACAGATTGTTGCAAATGGGAGAGAGTCCATTGTAGCAAACAAACTGGCCATGTTACTAAACTTGATCTTCATTCCACATGGCAAGGCTTACCTCTGCCAGGTAAGATTAGTCCTCAACTTTTTGAGTTGCAGCATTTGGAATATTTGAACCTCAGTTACAACGACTTCAGTTATAGCCAAATTCCAAAATCTATTGGTTCTCTACGCAATTTAAAATTTCTCGACCTCTCTGACTCCGGTTTTGGTGGTGAAGTACCATATCAGCTTGGAAACCTTACACAGTTGCAATTTCTTGATCTTGGAGGGCTCAATTACTTTACTAATCCGAAAAACCTCAATTGGCTCCCTCATCTTTCTCCTTTAACATCCCTGAACTTAGATTCGATGAATCTCAGTAATGTTTTAGATTGGCCAAAAGTAGTTGATAGGCTCCCTAAACTACAGTCTTTGTCATTACCGTACTGTGATCTTCCTATTCCAATTCTTTCATCTCTTTCTCATATAAACACTTCTAAATCTCTTTCTTCAGTTGATCTCTCTTTCAACAAGCTCACCTTTTCAATATTCCATTGGTTGTCAACCTACAATACAAGCCTTGTTTCCGTTGACCTTTATGAAAACAACTTAAGTGGTTCAATTCCTGATGTTTTCGGCGACCTGAGTTCTCTCCAGCATCTAAGTCTTGCTGATAACTCGGTAGAGGGACAACTCCCAAAAACAGTTGGCCGGTTATGCAGTTTGCAATCATTGGACCTTTCTCGCAACAACTTAAGTGGTTCAATTCCTGATGTTTTCGGCAACCTGAGTTCTCTCCTGCATCTAAGTCTTGCTTTTAACTCGGTAGAGGGACAACTCCCAAAAACAGTTGGCCGGTTATGCAGTTTGCAATCATTGGACATTTCTCACAACAACTTACGTGGTTCAATTCCTGATGTTTTCGGCAACCTGAGTTCTCTCATGGATCTATTTCTTGGTTTTAACTCAATAGAAGGACAAATCCCAAAAACAGTTGGCCGGTTATGCAGTTTGCAATTATTGGACTTTTCTCACAACAACTTAAGTGGTTCAATTCCTGATGTTTTCGGCAACCTGAGTTCTCTCCTGGATCTATATCTTGGTTTTAACTCAATAGAAGGACAACTCCCAAAAACAATTGGTCGATTATGCAGTTTGCAAACATTGGACCTTTCAAGAAATAATCACAGTGGTGAGTTTTCGGAGTATATTCAAGTATTATTTGGCTGTGCTGGGAACTCAATAATATCAATACTTCTCTCTGGCAATCAACTGACTGGAAGAATACCTGAAAGAATAGGTTCATTTTCCAACTTGGTAGAGTTTAATGTTAGTATGAACTCTTTGACAGGAGTGATTACGGAAGCTCATTTCTCAAACCTCTCCAAACTGCAAATTTTGGATTTATCTTCCAATTCACTAACTTTGAACATTCGTTCTGATTGGCTTCCTCCTTTTCAACTTCTCAGAATAAGCTTAATGTCTTGCAAAATCGGGCCATATTTCCCAAAATGGCTTCGAACATCTCTGAGAAGCTTTTACGAGCTTGATCTTTCTGATGCTGGAATTTCTGATATCATTCCAAGCTGGTTTCAAGATAACTCTATGAAAGTCTCTCAATATAGTGTTTTAAATTTGAGTTCAAACCAATTGAAAGGGCCAATTCACTCGCTACCATCAGAACTGTCATCTCTGGATCTATCCAGTAATAAACTTTCAGGGAGGATCTCTTTCTTGTGTGCAAGCAAAAATAGGAATTTAACATTTCTTGATCTATCAAACAATTCTTTCTCCGGAGAAGTTCCAAATTGTTGGAAGCATTTAGAAAATCTAGTCATTCTTGACTTGAGTAACAATGCTTTTTCTGGAAAAATTCCTACTTCAATTGGTTCCCTAGCTTCTCTTGAAACATTGAAGCTTAGCAAGAACAATTTTGCGGGAGAATTGCCTTCATCCTTGAAGAATTGTACAAACTTACAATTTTTTGATATTGGAGAAAATAGGATCACAGGAATGATACCTGAATGGATGGGGATTAGCTTTTCCAAGTTGGCTATCCTCATTCTTCGATCTAATCAATTTAGTGGAAGCCTGCCTTTGGAATTATGCCATCTGAAAGACATTCAACTTTTGGATTTGTCTAGGAACTGCTTCTCTGGTACCATACCTCAATGCCTGAACAATCTGACTACTTTGGCTCAAAAAGGAAGTTCAAGCCCAAGCATCATGCACTCTGTATTTGCAACAATTTCTTTTGTACATTACGAAGATGATGCATCTTTAATATGGAAAGGAAGAATGTCCAAGTACAAAAGCACATTGGGACTTTTAAAGAGCATTGATTTCTCAAGCAACAGATTAGATGGGGAGATTCCTGGTCAAATCACAGATCTAATTGGATTGGTTTCTTTAAATCTATCAAGAAACTGTCTAACAGGTCAAATGCCTCCTCAAATTGGGAAGTTGCAGTCGTTAGACTTCCTCGATTTGTCAAGAAACCATATATATGGAAGAATCCCTACAAGCCTTTCTCAGATATATGGTCTTGGTGTCTTGGACTTGTCGAATAACAACTTATCAGGTAAAATCCCAATAGGTACTCAGCTCCAAAGCTTTGATCCCTCTACTTATGCAGAAAATCCTCAACTCTGTGGACTTCCACTACAAAAGACCTGCCCTACAGGAGAAACCTGGTCCAAACAAGTTCCTAAAGAAGAAAAGGATGAGCTTATATCATTCGGATTTTATGTCAGCATGGGGCTTGGGTTTGTTGTTGGATTTTGGGGAGTTTGTGGCAGTTTGATATTCAACCGGTCATGGAGATACACATACTTTGGTTTCTTGAATGTTTTAAGGGATTGGCTTTATGTGAGGGCAATGTTGATTAGGCGGCAAAGAATGCTTTGAGAAATGAACGGTAACTACTCTCTCACATACTTTATTTACGTTATTCTGATTTTGAAAATAAAGTTGTTTTCTTACCGTCTATTTTTATCTTCGTGCTGTTTGCTTTCATCTTCAGGTTTTGGCTCGTAAGACATTTGCTTTCCTTCAGTTGAAGAATAAAGAGTTGCATTCGACAACAATCAATCTGTATTAGTTTTCAGAGTATCAAAGTGCCCAACTCTATAAGATTATAAGATAAGAGTTTTGTTTTAATGTTTCTTTGTAATGTTGGATTGAATTGTCTGCCTTGGCACTCCATATGTTTCTCTTTCAATTTTGGTATGGCCTTGTGCCAAACCTTATGAACCATGTAAACAGGATAAACAATTTTCCTTGTGACATTTTGAATGTTTTTATTTGTTTTATATCATGTACTCTTTTTATCATTTATATTTTATGATCAGAACATTATTGGGAGTGCCTACATCAATTGACTTGTAAAACTTATGACTGACAGGCTAAACTGAAACACTTGACATAGAATTTTTGCATGTTGCTAAGACAGAATCAGAATTTCATTTCTTTTTAATGAGTCTAGTGGTCTATCATGAATCATGTTTCTGTTTTTAGTTGGAATTATGTATTTTGGTATCAGCCTGAGAATTATAAACTATATCCAGCAAAGAAATTGATCAAGTTACAACAGGGGCTTTTACGAGAGAAGGAGAAAGGGCTCCTGCATCGAGGAGATAAGGTTCCAAGACTAAAAAGTCTTCTCCGTCGCCTTTCATTCTCTACAAAACATCAAGATTCCCCATTTGGAGAAAACACAAATCTGCAAACGATAGCTCATTTTAGTATTGGCTGCCGGAAGGAATAGACTCAGGTTTCCTCACCAGTTTCAGGTAGCATCTCTGCTCCAATATGTTGTTGGTAGTCGTTTAGTATATGGAGGGAATATGAAATTGTAGGGAATAAGAAATTGAATCTGCCGATTTTGGGATTGAGCATGGAGTGGTTTGATTTATGATATGGGAAGTTGAGAAATAATTTGCATTCGATTAATTATGAAATCAGTATAGACATTACGCTTAATGATGAGATTCTGAGTTTGTCTCGATGTTAAGTGTTAAATTACAAGTTCCTTGAATTGATATAATATTTTAATATAATGCCGTGTCGTATTAGATTCTACAATTTTCATATCAAATATAATAGTTTATGCCATAAGTTATTCAAATTTGGTTGTGTTAGTCATGGGTTTGTTTGATTTTTTGATGGATGCATTTAGCTTTATGAAAACTTTGGTTATGTTAGTTGGTTTGGTAGTAGAATCGGTTTCGTTGCATATGAGTGTGTGATTATGGTGGCTGTTTATCTGATGAACACTCTATTCTGGGTTTTCAGTTTTGTTTCGGATTGATTGAACAAATAGTGTTTTTGGTAGTCAGAAAAGTGTGAGTTTTATCTAGACCTTATAATTATCTATGAGCTTTTGGTTTCAGAAGGAAGGTTATCTTTCAGACCTGTGTATTTTGTTTAGTATATGTCTGTGTTTTGGTTTAACCAGGCTGTGTATCCATTAAATTTATAGGGCTGCTGCAACTGCTCTGTCGAAGAGACACTCTGATGGTTCACTGCCAATTGAAGATCAGAGTGGGAAGAAAGTACAAGTGGGATTGGAGACTGATCAGCGGTATGATTTAATTAGGTTTCAATAATTTCTGTTCTCAAGTTAGATCCTTTTATGAGGAATTTAGGGGATGCAATCCCATTTTGAGTTTGACGTAAGATTTGAAATGTTGTTTGACAGGGCAATCATGATCGGCCTGATGCTTCATACTAATGCAAAGCAACTGATTAAAGCACAAAATTACCAAGATGCATTGGAAGTGCTCAGCATGGGGGAGGTTCAGTACTGGTGCCTTTTTGCAACTGATAGTTTCGTTCATATGAAACTTGCATGTTACATGGCTTGTCCATGCTTGTTACAGCAGCTTATGTCTCCAATCTTCTGTGGTTTGTATTTTCTTCCTTTTTTTCGTTCTTGTAGGAGGCTTTCTCTCTCTGCGATCAAAAGGTTATTGAGGTGAGTGAGTTACTTTATTGAAGACATTGTATTACTATGAAGTACATGTGGCTGTGTAACTTTGACAGTTAAACTATATCAATTAATCTTCCTTTCATTTTCTTAGATTGGTTTCAATATGAGTGTATAACATTCGCCGTGTGTTTGCTTTCAGCTGGTTGATAACCTTCCATACAGCAAACCGATATGGTTTGGTGTTATTTCATGCTTAGAGACATCAACTGGCTCTCAGTGGCAGGAATTCGCCTTGAGAAAGCCAGAGAAGGTCTTGAACGAGCAGGAAAGGACTCTTCTCGTGTTCGACTCCTTCAGGCAGGTTGCTATTTCAGAGTGCACTGTGAGTACTTTTACTACATATCTGAATGTTTGTCTACACTAATAAGCAGGTCTACTTACTTTGTTGATTCTGATTATAGATATTTGAGACTGGAGCCTGCTGGAAGGGTGGTGGGTGGCGTATCACAGTGGTCAGGTTGATAAGTCAATGAAGGTATTGACTTCTGCACAAGAGAAGTTCACCCAGGTAATTGGAAAGGGGAAGGGCCAAGTCATGCACTGAATGTTTGCCTCCCGTAGATAGGTTTATGGAGGTCCAAAATTATAAATTGTACTTAAATTTACTGAGTTTTCTCATTATATAAATGCAAAGTGCACGAAGTTGGAAAAAAAGAAAAGTAAAAAGGATGGATTTGTTGTAAATATTAATGTGGCTATTCATGTAATAGCAATTAGTGTTGCGTGATATACGCCAATTAAGATTGATTGGTGATTAATAAAATATAATTAGCGATTGATTGATTATAATCAGACGAGTGATTGATGTAATCGTTAAATAGTTACCTTTCGTAAACCTGAGGTACTCCTATATAAACCTCATTGTGAGATGAATAAAATCACTCCATTTCTCATACTTCATTCTTGGTGTCTAAACTCTCCCTCTCTCAATTCTTTTACTATCGTTTTACAACACGTTATCAGCACAAAGCTCTAACCCAAGCCATAGCCAGAGAAAAAAAACCCCCCTGCTGCAGCCTGTTTGCACACCCCGAAACTTCTTGATCGGGACCTCAGATCAAAATATTTCCTTCATCAAAGTTGTTCATCTCTGCCTCTTCTATCTGCCCTCCAAATTTCAGCCTTATTGGAGTCGTTTTGAGACCTGTACACCATTCGAAGTGGGAGCTGTCCAGAAAGGCGAATAGCTCTTGGATTGGCTGAGAAGACAACCTTCTCAGTTCTGCACATATAAACTGAAGATTCATCAGCTCTTCATCAAGTAATGTTTCCAAATTCTAATTTTAATTCTTTTTTTGAAACTTGATTATATGAACAATCACCATGATGCATGAACCCCCAAATTTACTTTATTAATTTATTTGGTTGATACATATATATCTGTCATATATATTTGTTCATGTTTTGGATTTTGATTGACATATACCATGACACATTGACATGTAGGATTCCTATTTAATATTACTATAATGCCAGAAGCGTTTATTCAAATCATTAATTGCCATAATAATGTGCATCATTTCCTGTTAATGCCGTATATTACGCTCATCACCATAATGATTTCATTATTGACTTTATGATTTATTACTTCATACAATTTCTTAATGTTGTACATTAAGTTTATTGCATAATGATTATGTAATATTTATGGGGTTAATGAAGCGTTAATGCCAGAAGCATTTAAAGAAGAAAAAAAGACAGGTTAATGGTGAATATTAATGAGGCTGAGTCAGAAGCTCAAATCAAGCCCAAAGTCACAACAACAAATCAGAGCCAGAAGCTCAGGCCCAAGTTGCAAGGCCAGAAGAAGCTCACTACATGTTGCCATGACAAAAGTTATGAATCTTCTCAAACTAGGCTCATCCAGTTGGATGCGATGTCTAGGCAAGGTTCAGATGAGGCCGTGTACTTAAGTGAGCCTCGCTCCACCTAAACCCATCCTTCCTTACCTGGTCGTATTCAATTGGAGTTACCGAAAGGGTTGAGTAATAACTTTTCATTCCTTGGCAGACCAGTTTGAGCCCAGTAGGCCCACTCTCCCTCTGCAGGACCTAGCAGCCTAGCAGGCCTCACATACTCTTTGACTTACGCATGAAAGCCCGGGTCACAAGCTCGCAGACTAAGCCCGATAGGCTTCACTATCAAGCCCACTCCTTCTTTGGTCCAGCAGAATCAAAAATAAAAGGAAAAATGATTTCATATTGTAAATAGATTCACCATATTTAATATGTGTAATTAATTGCCAGAAGCATTTATTCACATAATTGTGTGATAATTAATCTGTTAAATTAGTAGCATGCAATTAATATCTCAATTGATTTGTGATTTTTATTTATCCAAATTTGTGAGATTATTTCAATTTTCTCAATTCAATATTAATGTTACTTGTCTAAATTTTCGCACTAGAATATATGTGTAGAAATGCAGGTACCTAATGAACTATAATGAACTAGAAGTTCTAAATGAACCCGTAGTTCATACATATATCGAACTTGTAGTTTTGATAATGCAGTTTAAGAAACTTGAAGTTTTCCTTTCATAAATTCACCACACATGATAAAACCAGTAGATTTTACATGTCTAATCCGATTTTTCATACCATGTTATAGAACCTGAAGTTCTCATTACTTGCTTATGGATGATATTACGCAAGCACTAATATTTGTTCCTTTCCTGTAAGAAATGTCAAATATCAACATGTTTGACTTTTTGCTTTGGAGGTCTCCAGAAGAAACTATCTAAAGTGAACTCAAGATGTGAAAATTCATCTGACTACAAAGAAGATGAGATTAACAATCGATACTCATGACAATGTCGTCACTGATGCTTTTAAGGCAAGTGCCATAATGTTCATAAAGAAACATAAGAAGAAAGCACTCCAAATTGAGTATCCGATGAAGAGGATCCACAGACTCTTTGGGTCGCTCTGGAAGAGCACTTTCACCATCAGATGACCATTTCTTACTTGAAGCAAGACATGATTAGCAAGATATTGAACAAGCCCATCTGCCCAAAAGAATACAAGGAGAGTCACTTTATTAATTCTCAGAATTGATCACTACTTGTTGCTCACTGAAATGAACAACAACCTCCTGTTGAGGAATGATCAAGCCAAGCCCATCGGTACCTGAGCAGCACTTTTGCTTGAAGGAATTGATGTTGCTCATCGCAAACCTAATCTCGAAATGAGAGATTGTGACCGTGGAAGGGACAAAGAGTCTGATCTTTTAGACAAGTAAAGAGAGGTGGGCCCATAAATGGCCCATATAACCGGCCCAAACATGGCCCCATGTTATAGTGCCCCTGCCTAACAAGCCAAAGTGGAAAGGAACACTGGTTCTGCCCGCCGCCACCAAAATTAGCATGATCTTGTATCGATATGGAGGAATTAACTGCTGGTCTCGCACCTGCTGTGCGATAGCCGAAGCAGTAGATGAGTATTACGCCAGTCGCAGAACTCGAAATACCAACTTTATTGAAGGTAATTTTCTATTGATTCCACACTAGAGATCATGGATTTTCAGGCAGTTACTGAACATACCGAGGATTAAAACTCGAAGACATGGGTACAATTGGTCCCTTGTGCCATATTTTCATCTTAATGAATGAAACATCTTCGGATTATTTTTGGTGATTTATGTTTTCAATCATTTTGGATTATGAAAATGTGGTTATGTTCGAATGTATTTAATTCAATAAACTTATTTATACATGTGATCCATTGAATTATAAATGATTAGACATATTGTGGGGATGTTGTTGTCTGGTTAAAAGTGCTATTACACACACCATACTCCCAGATCGGAGATGTTTTTCAAACTTATTGTCTATTCATACCTCTGTGACAACCGTATCAGGCCAATCCAACCTGATAGAGGGTTATGGCAAAACCCACAGTATGTTGTCCAATGGTACTGAACCTACCATTAATGAGGCCTTATAATCTCCACGTTCCAGAAGAACGTTATTGAGTGTTAAGGATATTCGAACCAACAGTTACCACGTTGAAACCACTGAGAAAAATGAGTGGAATAGCTTTGCATAACCTCTGAGTGTGTGGCCAGAAGCGTACATTGGAGAAATTGAAATCTGTTAGCTTAATTCAAGCAACTACTTGCTATGGCATGACCGTTTGGGACATCCAGGTCACAGTATGATGCACCGTATCCTCAACTCATCGCAGGTGCATCCCCTTCTGAATAAGGGTCTTGTATATAATGACACACTATGCCATACCCATTAAGAAGATTTCATACTAGACCATCATATGCAAAGACTAGTACATACACCACCATTTTTCTGCACAGAATGCAAGGGAAATTTGGGACATATCCAACCACCATGGGACCGTTAAATATTAATGGTTTTGGTTGATGTATCAACAAAGTGATCACATGTAACACTATTGTCCACAAGAAAACGCTGCTTTTGCTAAACTCTCGCCCAGATCATGAAATTGAGGGTTCACCACTCGGATTATCCCATAAAGTCCATAAGACTTGATAATACCGGAGAGTTTACATCGAAGTCTTTCGATGATTATTGCATATCCTTTGGGATTGATGCTGAACATTTAGTTCCCTATGTTCACCCAGCAAGATGGTCTCGCAGATATAATCTTGGTAATGCGCACCAAGCTTCTAATTTCTGCATGGAGCTATGCAATCTTGCATGCAGCTACGTTGGTCCCGTTGAGGCCCACTGCTACCAACCTTACTCTGCGTTACAGCTGGTGACTGGGTAAACCTGATGTTTCGCACTTACACGCATTTGGGTATGCAGTCCACGTGCCAATTGTGCCGTCACAACATACAAACTTGGGTCCTCAACAAAGGATGGGCATACATGTCGATTATGAATCCATCCATTATGTGCTCTTTCGAGCCCTTGACAGGCGATCTCTTTACCGCTAGATTTGCGGATTGTCACTTTTATGAGACAGTCTTCCCGCCGTTAGGGGGAGATAAGAACGTTACGTTCCTGATGAACGACGTGGAATACGTGGAATGTCCCCACTATGTCTCATCTTGATCCCCTGAACCGTACAATGTGATAATGAAGTGCGGAGAGAGATTCTAGATCTACAGAGTGTAGCCCAAAATATGCCAGACGCTTTCTCTGATCTAGCTAAAGTGACGAGATCATATATACCTGCTGCAAATGTGCCTGCAAGGATAGACGTCCCTGTAGGATGTGTCGTCCCAGATGGACGAGGTACGACCATGGCGGCTAACCAGTCATATGTCTCTGCTCTGAAGTGAGGTAGACTATTAGGTTCGAATGATTCTTTTCCCTAGAAGAGGGTAAACTTGGCACAAACGAATCCTCTTGACATCGCAATCTCAAAACCGATCCATCTCATGAGATAAATCCGGATTATGGGTCTGTCCTAGAAGAGACGATGTTGGGGGACGCTCCAACATTTGAACCCACTCCCGAGAATAGAGAAACTCGGTAAATTTAGTGAGATTTGGAATCGGGTTGAGATTATCATCGATGATATATTAGTATTTGCGGTGGCCACCAAAACTATAATATGCGATGACCTCGAATCTTGCTTTGTTGATCAGATTCAATGAAGAGATGACTGGCCAAAAAGGAAAAAGCAATCCAGGTCGAATTAGATTCCTTGATAAAGAGAAAGGTGTTTGGACCTGTTGTTCCTACACCTCCCCATGTTAAACCTGTAGAATTTAAATGGGTATTTGTAAGGAAGCGAAATGAGAAAAAACGAGATTGTGATACACAAGGCTCGTCTAGTGGCGCAAGAATTTTCTCAACGCCCTGTGATTGATTACGAGGAGGCGTATTCTCCCGTAATGGACGTCATAACGTTCCGCTACCTTATCAGTTTGGTAGTTTCCGAAAAACTGAATATGCAGCTTATGAATGTGGTCGTAACTTATCTCTATGGGGATCACGATACAGAGAAATACATAAAAGTTCTTGAAGGATTTAATATACCCAATGCAAATAGTTCTAGACCACGGAACACGCTCTCCATTAGTTTTGAGGGGTTCACTTTATGGATTGAAACAATCTAGACGGAGGTGGTATAACCGTCTAAGTGAATATTTGATCGGGATGGGATATGTGAATAATAAACTATGCCCATGCGTGTTTATTAAGGAAACAAGTTCCTAGTTTGGAATTGTGGCGGTCTATGTCAATGACATGAATTTGATTGATACTCCTGAAGAGATCAAGGAAACCGCAAAGCACCTGAAGTCGGAATTTGAGATGAAAGGCCTTGGGAGAACAGATTATTGTCTCGACCTGGAGCTCGAGCACAGTGCAGATGAAAAATTTGGTCCATCAACCAAATTACAATCCAGAAGATGTTAAGACGCTTTAATGAGGATAAAAGCAAGCACACCCATGGTCGTCTGAAGTCTAAAGAGAACCGTATCGTTCTGCAAATGATAACGAAGAGATATTGGTGCCAGAAGTCCCATATCTAAGTACAATAGGCGCATTATTGTACTTGGCTCAATGCCCTAGATAGGACATCTCATTCGATGTGAACTTGTTAGCTAGATATAGCTCTGCGCCAACACGCAGCCACTGGAATGGCATAAAAGACATTTTTCGCTACCTTAGAGGTAAGGCGGATATGGGCTTATTCTATCCCTACGCATCAAGGACTGGATCAAATCCCCTTGATCCTCAGAATGATGCTTGCCTTATTGGATATGCTGATATAAACTATCTATCAGACCCGCACAAGGCACATTCCCAAACTGGTTATGTCTTTACCATTGGGAATACTGCAATTTCTTAGAGGTCTACGAAATAGACACTTGTTGCTACCTCTTCGAATCATGTTGAGATATTAGCTCTTCACGAAGAAGTATGTGAATGTACATGGCTAAAAGCCGTTACAAAGCATGTTCGAAGCACATGTGGACTGCATTCCACCACTGATGAACCAACCATTATCTACGAGGATAATGCTGCTTACATAGAGCAGATAAAGATGAGTTTCATCAAAGGAGACAACACCAAACATATTGTACAAAAGTTCTCCTTCAATTAGCAACAACAGGAGCATCAGAAGATTGAAGTTAAGCAGATTTGATTTGAAGACAATCGTGCAGACTTCTTCACCAAGTCACTACCAAAGTCTACATTCCAGAAGCATGTCCAAGGTATTGGTCTACGTAAACTATCTGAATTACCTAACATGTAATTTTCAGGGGGAGTCGAAATCAGGGGGAGTATCCTGAAGCATACTCGTTTGACCATCGTGTACTCTTTTTGTCCTTCGTCCAGGGTTATTTTGTCCCACTGGGTTTTGTTACCTGGCAAGGTTTTGACGAGGCACATCTTTAGCATGGTCACCCCACTTACTGCATGCATCCAGAAGATGCTTTGATTCGACATATATATGCATTTGCTCATCTTTTTCCTTCGACCACGGGTTTCTCCCACTGGGTTTACCGGGCAAGGTTTTGGTGTAGCAAATCTAATGCATCCCTCTCGTAGACATACTACCTACTTATGGTGCTGATAAGAAGACTCCACCTATCTCTGAAGCTGTGATACTGCTACTCCACTCAAGCGCGCGTTGTGCTCTTTTTCTCCTTCGACCAAGGTTGTTTTTTCCCACAGGGTTTTTATTACTTGGCAAGGTTTTTGACGAGGCAACTTAGAAGCGCATAGCAGGGCAACACTATTGACATGGAATATCCAAGGGGGAGTGTTGTAAATATTAATGTGGCTATTCATGTAATAGCAATTAGTGTTGCGTGATATACGCCAATTAAGATTGATTGGTGATTAACAAAATATAATTAGCGATTGATTGATTATAATCAGACGAGTGATTGATGTAATCGTTAAATAGTTACCTTTCGTAAACCTGAGGTACTCCTATATAAACCTCATTGTGAGATGAATAAAATCACTCCATTTCTCATACTTCATTCTTGGTGTCTAAACTCTCCCTCTCTCAAATTCTTTTACTATCGTTTTACAACAGGATTTCCTTTTTCAAGTTTCCACAGAATTTATCAAGCACATTACGCTGATATTCTATTTCTCCCACTTTTCTGAGGGAAACCAGTAGTTTCAACAAAATCCAATTAACATATATTTTTGGTTGTGGATTCCAGCTTCAGGTGCTGAATGAATCTCTTTCTCTTGTGATGAGCATGGGCTTCAGAGAACAAGATGCAGAAAGAGCACTGAGGATGAGGAATCAAGATGTTTCCATCAGCCCTGTATAGTCATCAGTCATCCTAAGAGTTTCTTGACTTTGCAGGTTTGAAAAGGAGCTTGCTGCTGAAGCACTACGAAGAAATGAGAATGACAGAGAAACGGCATTGGATTTGACAAATCCAGAGATCAATTCTTCCATACAGGTCACTTGAACATTTTTGTTTGAACATTATTTGAACTTTATTTAGAGAATGAACACCATTAAATTTATTTACTTGCAGCAACATCTTGAATCAAGGAAAAGTAAACGACAGCGCCAAGCAGTAGATGCTTCAGTTGAAGCTCTTGTACGCATAGGCTTTGACAAATCATTAGGTACATAAAACAGATGTTATTATACTTGGTTTATCTTTGTGAGGCTAAGTCAGGCTCACTCTGATGTTTACAACTTTGTGTTCAGCGGTCGAAGCTTTGCGGGGTGGAGGGACAATGGACCAAACAATCTGTCGACTGCTCTTGGGACAGGCACCAAACCCCACAAATGCTGCTAACCAATCTGAGGCAATTCCTGCAGTCAATGCTAACAACAATAGCCAATCTGATGTCGCAACTGGCATTGCAAATTCTCTTGCTTCAATGCTTGATAATAAAAATCGTCAAGTCGGAGGTCCTTCAACGTCCAGTAATGCATCAGAGCATGCTGCATAAATGGAAAGCCAACTTGCTGAAGAACTAGCACAAGGAGATGCTTTCAGACTATGACATTGAAGTTTCTAGAGAAGGTGAAGCCATAAGTGAGTACTTGGCTCTGCTGAATTCAGCGGGAACAAAGTGAATATCACTCTGCCAATAACAACCAGGCATGTACATATATAATAACAGTAGCTCATGGATCTAGTTATGGTGATGGTGTTCCAGATGATCAATGTCTTTTTTTGATCTGGCATTTTCCCAACTATTTCAAGACTAATATTAGTGCCATATAGTTCATCTAACCTGCCTTCCACCATTTCTGGAATTATAAAAAAGCATATTTGCTGCTTTTAAGTAAATTCGGTATGAACATGGTATAAACATTCTGATTTGCTAGTATCAATTCAGGATATGATATCCATCTTGAAACATAAGGGCAACAATGTTATAGAGGACAATCAATGACTGGGTTTCTATAAACTTGTGAAAGGTGTAAAAGAATACAAGATTACATAAGGTTGGCTGTCATTAGTATTCACAATTTTTTTTGAATTTATCAAATGTTACTTGTCAAATTCATCATTGGAATGAGATTCACCGTCTGTGACCATAACTATCTACTTAATTTCAGATTCTTCATCCTCAACTTGGGTTTCCTTGTAATCTTTGGGAAGCACATTACAATTAATGGTCTCCCATACTGGTCTCTCTGCTTGGAATAATCTGTTGCTTGAAAGTAGCCATTAGATTCGCTAAATAGAGAGATAGAAGGGGAAAGAGATGGAGGCTTACGGATGGTTGCAAAGTGTGGGGCATTTAATAGCAACTGCATACTTGTAGGTGGATATCTCTGTAATCGAACTAATCATAGCTCTCGGCTCTGAGCATACAAGTCTCACCTGCAAAATGCATATAGAGTAAGGAGAAGAGGGATGGGAACAGAAAAATGAAAACTAAATAAAGTTCATAGCTTCATATTTCAGTCACTCGAGGCTGGTTTGTAAGATCACAAGTGGTTCCATTCGTATATTGATGAGGATGATATCTGTATGAAAAGAGCATTTTGATAATTAGATTGTGTCTATCTATATCAACGATAATGAGAAAATGCACATATATTAATCACTTCAGTTATATTTCAATTATTCTACACAAATCAGTTGTCAAAGACAAAGTTTTTACCACTAAAGCAATTAGACCATGATCACAATCCGCTATAGGTTAATATTCACTGTCAAAATAATAATCAAACAGTGGAAATACTATACAAACTAATTTCAAAGTCAAAAATTAAACATGGGTTTGTAACTTTCTGTAAGAAATTACGAACCTTAACATCAATATCAATGCAAAAGCGCAAGCCACAAAAACTTAATTTGAGATCAGGACATTTTCACAGACATAATAAGCAAATTTGGGTAAAAAGGAATACCAATCGAAACATCAAGAAAAGTTAACACTCCAAAGCAACCTTAGAAGCAGTATTGAAGAAACAGCAGGGAGATTTTCTGACGTACCAGTTGTCTTATTTAGCACCTGCAGTCACAACGGTGAAGATGGCTTCTTCCTCAAACCAGTCACCCAGAATATAGTCGTAAGAAACCATACACAGGTCCAGTCTTGCATTCTCAAGCACGTTTCAAATCCGAAACAGGTATTTAAAGATCCTGAATTTACAGCAGAAGATCCAATTCAGATTAAATTGATGCATTCTGCAGCAAAGAGTTGCTTGATCAGACAAAAATTTGACTAGCATAAAGCAAGACAAAAATTTGACTAGCATAAAGCAAGAACTTTTACAATAAGGTACCTCTAAGAAGTTTATAACAAGAAATGGAAAACGGGAAAAAATAAATAAAAATAAAAGTCAATGACATACACGTAAACTGGTTGATTTGACAGATTCCAAAATCTTGACATCAGAGAGATCCACATTAGTCCCCTGCTTCAATTGTTCTAGAAGAGCTGGTGGAACTAAAGACAGGGTGGGGACAGATAACAAAAGGTAATGTATTAAGTATTAACAGATCAAAAATTTGTATGCGAGAACAGCATGAACAAATACAAAAGCTCAAACAAAATCAGGTCCTATATTTATTGAATTCCGTCCTCAACTCTTATGCCCAGAATAATGTATTTCTCCAATTAGTTTGATGAGGCATGCTGAATGAAAAGTAAGTGTTCCAACTCATCAACATTTCTCTGTATATCAGACTAGCCTTATAAAGTCTATTAAACTCAACTATTGACAACAATATCCCAGAGAAATACAGTCAAACCACTGGCTAGTCAATAGTCTTAGAACACTACCACAGTAACTCCTGAATTCCTCCAATTGGTGACTTAAGCAGTATTGCACAAGCTATAATGTCTTATGCGCAGTATATTACATGTGCGCAGACCCAGCATCATGGCTGTAGAAATTGATATTCCTTGATGAATTTAATCTATTACATTCTATGTATTATATAGCTATGAGTATTTGACAGTTACAAGTATTACATTAAGGACAAAATACTGTTTACTCCCTATACTTATAGGGTTTCGACGTTTCAGTCCCTGACGTTTCAATTTCACCTAAAAACTCTCTAAACTCTCCAATTTCACCCAGTTAGTCCTTACCGTCAATTCTCCGTCAAAAACTCAGTTACTTTGCTGACGTGGCATGCTTTTCATATTAAAATGACTGTTATACCCTCACTTTCTCTTTTTCTTTTCTTTTTTATTTATTTATTTTTATTTTTATTTTTTCCTCTGTCTCTTTTCTTTTTACCACTTCTTCTTCCCCTCTCTCGTCTCCATCCTCATCATCACCGCCACAGCTCTCGTCTTCTCCTGTAAGTCCCTCCCTGATCTCCGATCCCTCGATTTTACTTATTTCTCCCTAGAACTTTGATTTAATTTCTGATCTTGCCACAGGCATGGGCGCGGCGTACTGGACCGCCAAGAGTGGCGTGGGCGTGGCCTCGATGGGAGTGATGTGGCAGGAGCTGGTCATGAAATCGATTGTTCCGGTGGTCATGGCTGGAGTGCTTGGGATTTACGGCCTCATCATAGCTGTGATTATCAGCATCGGGATCAATCCAAAGGCTAAATCTTATTACCTGTTTGATGGATATGCTCACTTGTCCTCTGTCCTTACTTGTGGCCTCGCTGGACGTTCCACCGTCGTCATCCCCCCTTCCCTCCTCCGATTCTCAACCTTCACCGTCGCCGGCGTTCTTGGGAGTTCAAAACAATCTTGCCGAATTGGGTAGGAGCTTCAAGACAGGCCTCTCGTTTCTCTCCATCGCCGAAATCTCCAAATTGGCTTCGAACTTGATGCCAGTTCGGAACAGAGCTTCGGAAGAAGACGGCGCCGGTTCCGTGCCAAGAATTACCAATGAAATTCTCGGCTTCGTCGCTCAGATTTTGAAGCTTTCGGACTATTGGACCCGCTTTCCTATACCACTGGACCACCATGGTAAAATTTCTCATCAACATTTTGTATTTGTGTGGTCGAAGACTGTATAGTTCATCTTTCAAGTTGATTGCAGTTTCAGTTTACTTATTTTGTTTGATTTTGTTTTTGAAGTTGTGGATTGTGAGTTTAGAAGTTAGAGTTGATTTCATTTGAATCTGGTTGTGGTCGCGCGCAGTATGAACAATTTGAGATGATGAATTTGCAGAAGTCGGAATGGAAGCTGAGCAGAGGGAACCTATAGCAGAAGAACTGAAAGGAGGTGGCCGACATCGTGGGTAGCAGAGAGAACTATGGCAAAACCCCCTAAAACTGATTCAGTGCAAGATACTTTAAATTTCATTAATTCTTTGTGGTTTTCAGGTATATATGTTGGTGGTTGAAGTTTGAATCAGGGATTTAATTGAATATGAATAAGTTCTTGTGAGATTGATGCTACATCAGTATGACTCTTTTTGTTTTCTCTGATCTGCTAGTTTGCTTGTTTTGTTCAAATTTCGTCTCGGAAAAGAGACTGGGTTCATGTTGGTTGTGGATATTTATTAAATGGTAATTGGGATGTGTGGGATTTGAATTGATGGTAGTATAAGCTTTGCTTTTTCCTCCCGTTGGTTTCACCTTCTGGGTAAATGAGATTTTCATGAACAACCAAGAGCAGGGACATGGAGGAAGAAAAGGCCGAAGAGGAGGGACACGGAGGAAGAAGAACAAGTAAAAAGAAAAGAGAAGGAGAGATTTTTTTTTTTTTGTCAGTGAAGGTAAAATAGACATTTTGGTGTGAAAATGATGCCACGTCAGCAAGATAACGGAGCATTTGACGGTAAGGACTAATTGAGTGAAATTGGAGAGTTTAGGGAGTTTTTAGGTGAAATTGAAACGTCAGGGACTGAAACGTCGAAATCCTATAAGTATAGGGAGTAAACAGTATTTTGTCCTTACATTAACAACAGAATCAAAACTGTTGCATAATCCCAAGAAATATTAAAGCAGCAGTAGACAAACTATTTAGACAAACTAATCAATGGAGGAGATTCTGGGAGTGATTGAAGGAGGAGATTGATTCTCTTTAACAGCCCCCCTCAAACTTGGCGGTCCTGGACGGACAAGTTTGCCGGAAAAGAGAAGATGACGAGACTTGTGAAGTGGCTTAGTGAGCAAATTTGCCGGCCGATCCTTGGAGGGAATGAAACAAACCCGATGACTACCACGAGCAACCTTTTCACGAACATAGTGGTAATCAAGCTCAATGTGTCTCCTTCACAATATCATCAACATAGAGTAAGAAATAAATTGTGTGAACCCCTTGACGATAAGGGTTACCATATAGACATCTTCCTTGAGAATGCCACGTAAAAATCTTCCAGTGAACCGGGGCTGGTCAAACTTGTGAATTCCAATGGTGCGTGCATGAAAAACAGGATTGGAAGCCATATAAGTTGCACTTAGATTATCACAATGTAACAAAATGGGGAACTGAATCCGGGCACCAAGCTCATATAGTAAATATCCCAACCAAGTTGTTTCGGCACTAGCATGGGCAAGAGAGCGATACTCGGACTCGACACTAGAGCGAGCAATGGTAGGCTGCTTTTTAGAACACCAAGAGATGAGGTTAGAACCGAGGTACACAAGATAGCCAGATGTTGAGCGGCGAGTAGTGGGACAGCCGGCCCAATCAGCATCAGAGTAGGCAGATAGAGCAACCGGTTGACGCTGTGGTGTGAACAGTAAACCATGAGCAAGAGTGCCTTTGACATAACGAAGGATGCGCTTGACAGCGACAAGATGAGAAACACGTGGCTGGCTCATAAATTGTGAAATCGTGTTAACTGCAAAGGCAATGTCAGGGCGTGTGATGGTGAGATATTGCAAGGACCCAACAAGTTCACGGAATGTGGTAGGGTTCTAAAGTACTACACCATCAGTGGCATGGAGGTCAGACTTAGCGGACATAGGTGTACTCACAGGCTTAGTGAATAGGAGATCATGCTTGGAAAGAAGATCATGTGCATACTTAATTTTATTGATATGCATCCCATGAGAATGAGGAGTGACCTGTAAACCAAGGAAATAATGGAGAGGACCTAAATCCTTGAGTCTGGAGAGGTGGGGAGTGGACCGGGGCTGGTCAAACTTGTGAATTCCAATGGGCCAGGAAGTTGGGCATGCAAATTTTTGTATGGAAAAGATGTTTCGTTAAATAAAACATGCCTAGAGACATACACACGACCAGTGGTGTGATCTAAACAACGGTAACCCTTATGTTGAGGACTATAACCTAGAAACACACACTCTATACTACGACTCGAGAGCTTGTTGGAGACATAAGGACCAAGATGAGGAAAACAGGAACAACCAAAGACTCGAAGAGAGGCATAAGAAGGAGGATGACCATAGAGACGTGTGTGAGGAGTTTCCCAATGTAGAGTAGGAGTGGGAAGAAGGTTAATGAGATAAACAGAGGTGAGAACAGCCTCAGCCCAAAGATTTTGAGGAGCACCTGAGGTGAGAAGGAGAGTGCGAGCCATAGTGGCAATATGTCGATGTTTTCTTTTAGCAAGCCCATTTTGTTGGGGAGTGCCATCAATTAAGCACGCTCTGATTTCCTCCTCAGAAGCATCCGTCGGCAATCTTAAATAAGGAACGATATAATTTAATCATTCCATTTCCACCAGAGCTAGTATCTCATTACCTAAGCAAAATAAAGTTCAAAGGGAAAATCATGGAGAAGCAGGATCTCAAAATGGAACCAGTAGCAAGCACATACTCCAGAGAGGGGGGAAAGAGTATTACCATCAATTGTGCTGCCGGACCTTTCCACTAGTTTAGCATCTTTACCAGAAGTCCCATTTGAGATTTTGCATCTCCCATTTCCATCTTCCTGTGATTCTGAACCAAGCCCCCCCCCCCCCCCCCTTCATCTTTTTGCAGCTCTGACCCCCCATTTCCATTTTTGCGTGACTCTAACTGGATGCTCATCATAAAATCTGTAGGAATTCCTTGTTCCTTGTTATCAATCGCAGACACAGAGCTACAAGGACAAAACGAATATACATTAGTCAATGAATCTACGTAATGAGTAAGGAACAAAACCTCAAAAGTGAAGACAAAACACAATAAGGAAGTTCGTTATTGAGAAAGAACATGCAGGCTTGCCATGTGTGCCGCACGCTGATTATATAAGCATCAAAAGCACCATACCACACTTGAAATGCCATTAGTTCATAGCCTCATGCCATTATATGCATTGGAGCATTGGCATTCCAACTAAGTAATCACAACATTTAATCATAACTTCATTGATTAAAAACTATAACTATAACTTTGTTGTTCAATCTGAATCTGGGCTCAGATATATCATATATGTGAATAAAGTCTATTCCCAGACCACAAAAGGTCTCATAATGAGCTGGGATTCACAGCTGTCATCATTGCAATAACAAACGAGCAATATAGTTCTTGGTAAGCATAAACTAAACCCAATTTTTATTTCAAACATGAAACAAAATTAAGAATCCATCCCACAATTGGTTAATTAACAGACTCATGTGACCTCAAAGATAAAGTGCTATATCGACAGATATGTAAGATAAATACCTCATTGGTGGCCAAGATTTGTCCATTGCTCTTCTTCACTTTCTTCAACTTCCTCAAAAAGTACCTAATTGTTGAAGGAAATCGACATTAGGTGTGCCTCTTCAAACTAAGGTTTGTAGTAGAGTTGTAATAGGAGCAGTTATAGATTCCCTAATTATGTTCGGACTCTATTACCTTTACGGTACTTTGTAATTCCTTATATATAGGGCTCCTATTATCAATAATACACACAATTCATATTCACTTAAACACATTATCAGCACGAGTTCTAACCCTAGCCTAAGAAAAAAAAAAACCTAAAAACTCTCTCTCAAAACAAATCTGCCGCAGCCCTCCCTTGCCTACACAAAAACCCTAGCTTGGCCTTCCCCTCCTGCCGCACGCCGTCTGCAGCCCTCCTGCCGCAAGCCTTCAGCACCTGCCTACTGTAGCACGCCCTGCACACCTGCGCACCCGCCTGCACACACCTGCCCGCAAACCCGCAGCCCGCGCACCAGCCTGCACTGCTTCTGCTGCCTGCCGAACCTGCTGCTGCAAGCCTACTGCACTGCTGCTGCTTCTAATTGTCGTTGCTATTCACTACTGCCCTAACACGCCTGCTCCAACACGCGCGTGTCCTCAACCAAAAACCATCACGTAAGTCTTTGTGAATTAAAGTTGCTGCTTTTTGTACTTTAAATTCCTTTTATTTTCTGTAGAATATTGGAATATATGTTGCCAAATGGTTTTGAGTATTTAACAAAGAGGAATTGTGGGGATTCGCGCTTAACGAACTAAGGGTGTTCGTATGAACTAAGAGTGTTCATAATTAAACGAACTAAGAGCGTTCGTATGAACTAAGAGTGTTCATAATGCTTAGACTAAGAGCGTCCGTAATTAAGCATCAAAATTGTGACCATATTAAAACATTATTGTTTGGTCTAATCCAAAAGAGATTCTTGGAAATTGATTTCTTGGTAGCATAGCTCGGAAATCTTATTATTTAGTTTTTGTGGAAGTTTAGCTCCGAAACTAATATATCTTCTCTTCTTATTTTCAAGATGTCGAATGAACCTCGACTCGACTTTCCCATGCTTGACTCAACAGGGTCGGATTACCATAGTTGGGTAATCGATGTTGAGAACTATCTCACTTCAAAGGGAATATTACTCATAATCCAGGCACCTAACCCGGATCTTGTGTTCATCAGAACATCTGCAAAGAATGCTCAAGTAGTTATCTTGATGCAACGTCATATGGACAAAGCACTCAGATTGGAGTATATGTCGATCAAGGATGCAAGAGAGCTATGGGTAGAGCTAGAAGAGCGTTTTAGCAATGTCCAAGATTCCCTCCTCCCTGACTTGAAGGTTCAATGGAACAATCTACGCTTTGTTGACTTCAAGTTTGTTGCTTATTACAATTCAGAAGCTCTTCGCTTACAATCCAAGTTGAGATTTTGTGGACAACCTGTCACAGAGTAAGAGTTAATTGAGAAAACTCTCTCCACCTTCCCCGTTTCAGCCATTGTGGTATCAAAGCAATACCGTACTGAGGTCAATGTTGGACGGATCACGAGGTTTCATCAGCTTATCAATATCATATCTGTAGCTGAGAAACATGATAACATACTCGTGAGGAATTATAATTCAAGGCCCATTAGAACTAAGAGCGTTCATGAGGCGAATTATAATGCTCCCAAAGGAGGGCGCAAGTAGCGGAACCCTAATAAGGGACATGAGGGACGTATGGGTCCATATAACAGCCCTAATAAGGAAGGAAACTGCAAGTTTGGTGCGGATACACGTGGTGGCAATGCCACATGTGGGAGAGGTAGCCGTGGTCGTGGTGGAGGCGCCATGGGTTGTGGTGGTGGCACCAACCCTCCTAGGGAACGCCCACAACGTGCACCTCAATTGAAGGGAGGAAACCACAATGATGTGTGTCATCGATGTGGATCAAGTGAGCATTGGTTCAAGCAATGCAAGACAAGCGAGCAACTAGCTGCAAGATACAGGGCATACAGGGACCTGAGGGAGCGAGAAGTGTACCTTGCAGAAGAAGAAGAAGATGGTGGAGATGTCAACCTCACCATAGAGGACTTCAAAGCTGATGAAGTGCATAAGGATGCTGCAGACTTTGATTAGAATAGTCATTTTTATTTTTCCAAGAATTTTGTAATGGCAATATGCCTTAGTTAATAAGTGACAATTGTATTTACTCTTTCTCATGTGGCGCACCCAATAAAATATGATGTCTAGGAAAGTCATTGAGATCATTGGTACTTAAGAGAGCCTCGCTCCACCAACATCTCTCTCTATTTTCCTAGTTATATTTGATTGGAGTTACCAAACGGATAGAGTGACTACAATGTGTCTTAGTTTGATTTTATTCTGGATTAGACTTTTTGGAACCTTTGATGTAATCATTGGCTATTTTTATTGATAAAGTATCGTATTATTCAATGTCATGGACATGTTTTTAATTTCGAACTTTATTATTTTTCAGTATGTTTCCTGGAGAGTTGGAATGCCTTGTTGATAGTGGCACTACACATACTATATTGCGACATAGGCAACTATTTTTATGGCTGACGCCTAGTCGATCTTTTGTGACTACGATGGCTGGACCATCACAATTGATTCATGGTTGAGGACCAGCTCAATTTATGTTGTCAAATGGCACAAGTATTAATGTCACCGAAGCTCTATATGCTCCTAGGGCTGGAAGGACCCTATTGAGTTTTAAAGATATAAGAGCCAATGGTTTTCATGTGGAAACACATTGTGAGAATGGACAAGAGTTCCTTTGCATCATCTCTAATGACTACGGACATAAACGAGTATTAGAGAAACTTATGTGTCGCTCTAGTGGGTTGTATGCAACTACTAATCTAGTCGTTGAATCTAACCATGTCATGAGAGATGACTTATGGGATTCGGACACATATATGCTTTGGCACGATCGTCTGGGACACCCAGGTCGTGATATGATGATCCACATACTAAAGACTTCACACGGAGATCCATTTTTCAAAACGAAAAGAAGTCAGAACCAAAATTTGGTCCAAGGTAGGGCCAGAGCCACCTACGTACCCCTTGTGGACCAAAAGTGGTATTGACACCACCAATGCCTCCTAGGTTCCTTTTTCTACTTCTAAAGTCAATTGTGACTTCGTGGCTCAACCAGATTCTTCCCTGGTTGTGTCTAAAGCCCATCTTTCATTTTTCAAAGCCTGCACTTTAGCGAAATTGGGATTGAGACCATCCTACGCAAAGGATACTAAGGAAAATATTCCATTCTTGTAAAGAATCCAAGGTGATATTTGTGGACCTATCCAACCAACTTGCGGACCATTTCGATATTTTATGGTGTTGGTTGATGCATCGACACGATGGTCACATGTCATGCTTTTGTCCACAAGAAATGCTGCGTTTGCTAAACTCCTAGCACAAATCATTAAATTAAGGGCTCACCACCCTGATCATCCCATTAAGTCAATTCGTCTTGACAATGCTGGAGAGTTTACATCAAAAATGTTTGATGACTATTGCATGTCCATTGGGATTGAGATTGAACACCCTGTTCCTCATGTTCACACCCAAAATGGTCTCGCAGAAGCTGCCATTAAAAGACTTCAAATGGTTGCTAGAGCATTGGTTATGCACACCATTCTCCCTGTGTCTGCTTGGGGCTATGCAATATTGCATGCAGCTATGCTTATTCGTCTGAGACCTACTGCCACTCAACCCTTTTCTGCGTCCTAGCTGGTTACTGGATATGAGCCTGACGTCTCACACTTACGCATTTGGGTGTGCATTTTATGTGACAATTGCGCCGCCACAACACACCAAAATGGGTCTTCAAAGACGATTAGGCATTTACGTTGGATATGACTCTCCAACCATTATCCGCTACTTGGAACCCTTGACATGCGATCTATTAATTTACCGCTAGATTTGCAGATTGTCACTTTGATGAGACAGTCTTCCCATCGTTAGGGGGAGATAAGAACAATAATGTTCCACAGAAACGACAGGAATTGTCGTGGTCTGTCCCCACTTTGTCTCATCTTGATCCCTAAACCGCACAGTCCGAAATTGAAGTGCGGAGAATTCTCGATCTTCATAACGTAGCAGACTCTATGCCTGATGTGTTTTCTGATATCGCAAAAGTGACAAGATCACATATACCTGCTGCAAACGTGCCTGCAAGGATTGATGTCCCTAAAAATAATGGACATGGCGCCAACCCTAGGGGTATTAGGCATGACGCCACCACCACTAATGGTGATGGAAATGTGGCTCAGGCCAGGCTCCAAGCAAGGAAACGTGGGAGGCCCAAAGGTTCGATGGATTCTTGCCCAAGAAAGAAAGCGAGCTTGGCACAAAAAGATCCATTAATCATCGACATAAATAACCCGTCTCATGAAGATATTCCGGATTATGGTTATGTCCAAGAGACATCACTGGGGGATGCTCCAATGTTAGAACCAATCCCAGGGAATCGGGAGATCTCCATGAATTACACCAGTGTACATGAGACGTTGAATCGAGATTCTATTATCCTTGATGATGTATTCGCATACTCTATTGCTCAAGGGATTATAGAACACGATGATATCGAACCTCGCTCCGTTGAAAAATGTCAACGAAGAGCAGATTGGCCTAAATGGAAAAATGCGATCCAGGTTGAATTGGATTCACTAACAAAGAGACAGGTATTTGGGCCTATAACGCTGACACCCCCAAATATAAAGCCTGTTAGCCATAAATGGGTCTTTGTTAGAAAGCGTAATGAGAAAAATGAGGTCATTAGATATAAAGCCCGCCTTGTGGCGCAAGGTTTCTCACAACGCCCTGGAATCGACTACGAGGAGACATATTCTCCAGTAATGGACGTTATAACGTTCCGCTACCTTGTCAGTTTGGTAGTTTCCAAAAAACTTGACATGCAGCTTATGGATGTGGTTACAGCATATCTCTATGGAGATCTAGATTCAGAGATATATATAAGAAGATCCCAGATGGACTTCAATTACCCAAGTCAAGTGACTCTAAACCACGGAGCGCGTTTTCGATAAGATTGAGACGCTCACTATATGGATTGAAACAATCCGGACGGATGTGGTATAACCGTCTAAGTGACTACTTGATTGGGAAGGGATATGAGAACAATGAAATATGTCCATGAGTGTTTATAAAAAGGACAAGTTCAGGATTTGCAATTGTAGCAGTTTATGTTGATGACATGAACCTAATTGGAACTCTAGATGAGTGAAAGGAAACTGCTAAGTACCTGAAATCCGAATTTGAGATGAAAGATCTTGGGAAAACACGGTTTTGTCTCGGACCAGAGCTCGATCACCGTAGTGATGGGATTATGATCCATCAGTCAGCATATACTCAAAAATTTCTAAGGCGCTTTAATGAAGATAAGGCAAAGCCTGCGAGTACTCCCATGATCGACCGTAGTCTTGAGCCTGGAAAAGATCCGTTTCGTCCAAGGGATGTGGACAAAGACTTATTAGAGACTGAAGTGCCCTACCTAAGTGCAATAGGCACATTATTGTACTTAGCTCAATGCACAAGACCGGATATCTCATTTGCAGTAAACTTGTTAGCTCGACACAGTTCTGCACCAACACGCTCCATTGGATTAGTGTAAAGACAATCTTTCGATACTTGAGAGGTATGATTGATATGGGCCTATTTTATGCTTACAGAGAGAAAAGAAATAACGGAAATGTGGGATCGGACTCCACAAGGAAAAACGCCACTCTCCGTGTCCCTCCTCCCCTCCATCAAAATGACAATGATGTCTTGATGGGTTTTGCTGATGCAGGGTATCTCTCTGACCCTCACAAAGGTCGCTCCCAAACGGGTTATGTCTTTACCATGGGAAGCACAGCAATATCTTGGAGGTCTACAAAGCAGACCCTTGTTGCTACCTCCTCAAATCATGCAGAGATTATCGCTCTACATGAAGCCGTGCGAGAATGCATATGGCTAAGGTCTATAGTTAGACACATTCGAGGAACTTGTGGTTTGAAGTCTACCACATATGAACCTACATGCATTTATGAAGATAATGCAACTTGTATTGAGCAAATGAAATTAGGTTTCATCAAGGGCGACAACACCAAGCATATATCGCCTAAGTTCTTTTACAATCAGCAACAACAGGCACTTCTAAATATTGAAGTGAACCAAATCCGATCAGAGGATAATGTAACGGACTTATTTACTAAGTCGTTACCTAAATCCACCTTCGAGAAACATGTGAAGAGCATCAGATTAAGAAAGTTATCCGAATTCCCATGATTGTAGCAATCAGGGGGAGATATTGACATCAGGGGGAGGCACGATGTCTACATGTTCGATCTCGAAGAGTGAAGGACTTGTTGTGTTCTTTTTGCCCTTCAACCAGGATTATTTTTGTCATACAGGGTTTTTGTTACCTGGCAAGGTTTTTAGTGAGGCAACGATCAAAGCATCATCATCAAGTTTGAGCGGCACAAGGGGGAGTGTTGAAGGAAATCGACATTAGGTGTGCCTCTTCAAACTAGGGTTTATAGTAGAGTTGTAATAGGAGTAGTTATAGATTCCTTAATTATGTTCGGACTCTATTACCTTTACGGTACTTTGAAATTCCTTATATATAGGGCTCCTATTATCAATAATACACACAATTCATATTCACTTAAACACTAATCAAAATATCCAAACAAACAAAAGAACCCACGTCAAAATACAATTCCTAAATACATAACGCCAAATTAGAAGAACTGAATCAATATTACAAGCAAGCAACTCCACCTTGATAAACAGAAAGTATGAACCTTTATGATTCAAAGTTACACAGTCAAGTAATGGCTTAGTTCATATTAGGCTGTCTCTAACATTCAAAGTTCCAATCTTAAGGAATCAAACCCTTACTAGAACTTGGATTTGGCATCAAAAGCACCATGCAGCCACAATTGAAAATATCCTTTTCTTCAGATACACAACATCTAAGAAGAAACTCACACTACTTGTGGTCCTTTTCCGTCTCTTCCAAACTAAAAAAAAAAAAAAAAACACTACTAATAATTCTTTACTCTCCTTTTCCTACCATACCTGACCTCCTTTCTACCTTATCCAAGCCTCAATCTTCAGAGACCTAAATTATCCACCTTCCGAAAAATCGAAAACACCCTAAGCACGACAAAAATGGTACGAGCCAGCTCAAATCCTCCTAACTTTTCCGATTCCACACAATTTCAAGCTGCATTGCCAATTCCTCAACAGAATTCACAAACGCGGAGACGGAGAAACCCAAATCGGCAACCAGATCTTTCTAGCAACGTACTCGTACAATTACCAAAATGCAAGGAAGAATTTACTAACCTGGTTTTGAAACAACAACACCACCAATCAGAGAGAGCTTCAGGGTGGCCGGAGGAATCGAGAAATTGGTTTGTTTGGCTAGGTTGCTTATGTTTTGAAAAGCTTCCCCATTCAAGATCTGAATGCTGGTGAGTTTTGATTGCTTCCAAATTTGAAGAAAAATAAAAAGGTCATATTGTAAATTCTTCTTCTTCTTCTTCAGAGCAACATGAAGGACTCAGAATCGATCAAATCGATCAAACCGACGGGACAATTGAGCTCACTTCGAAGCGGTGTGAGATACCAGAAAAAGATACTAGCTGCCAAAATACCATAAACCCCTCATTCTTTCATCATGACGACACACAAATTACAGTTAGCAGACTATTAACAGTCAACAAAAGCTAGCCAGTATGTGTGGACAAAAAGTAGCCAGGAGTGCCCAATGCCTAGTGATGCAGGAGAGCCCAGGTGTACGGGCTGTAATACTTAGCGTACTGGACGGGGTTCAACTAGCAGACATTTTGCAACAGCTGGAGTAAGAAGTCCCCAAGTGAGCGTATTATGGGGGCCGGGATTGACTTGACTAAATTGCCTAGGAAGATAAGCATTGTTATGAAAGTTCATCGCAACTATACTCAACTAAGACATATATCAAGTATATAAAATTTGTTAACCGCTTCTATTAACTTGAGAATTCCAGCAAGTATTCTTGTATTGTTGGATGCATAACTCTCTCTTTCTTTCTTTGTGTTTTACTCTTTAATTTACTCAACATGGACAAGATGTGCCTCAAACTCTTTTATCCACTTGTGGTGCTTTTGCTGCACATGAGTCCCCTTGGATTTGTTTCTAGACTATGGCGTGGGGCTTGTTATATTAAGTTTATAATGCTCAATAATAAGAATACATTAGATGGATTACTTACTTGGAATAGATCGATGATAGCGATGAATCCATTAGGCAAAGAACTTGTTATAACTCGTAGCTTCTCCTCTGATCAATAGACTGAATGCAATCACTCTATGAGACAGTGAATCTGAATTGCTTGTTGTAATTGATAGAGCGGAGCTTAAGTCCCTTATATATACAGATTAGGAACCTCCCATAAAGTATTCCTAATCCAAATCCAACAATGTAAAGAGCTTCCTGACTCATGTCCTATAGGAAAAGTTTATTCCTTAATACAATAGGTCTGCAATCCTGAACATTTATGATTCCTATATGTTCTAGGCACTTAAACAGAACTTACCATATTCTCTCGATTACTTGTTCCACAAAAGTATGACAAGTTATTGAACCAAAGAATTAACAAAGACAAGTCCTAATAATTCTTACATTCTCCCACTGGACTGTACCTTGTTAATTTCAACAAGAATGTCACAAAATTGGATATAGCAACCCTGAAGCGTGCACAAGAGAAAATATGAATTTCTGGACCTATTTGACAACTCAGTCAGATCAAGACAACACACAAAAGACTATGGAAAGCAGATATTAAGCAAGATCAGAACTCCATAATCACAATGCTGCAATCATGACCCACAGGAGTTAACTTAAGAACATGAGAATATAAATGAACACATACATAGGCTGCCTTAATGAATCAAGGTTATGCAACATGCATTCTAGCTCAACTAAATGCCATAAATGGCTTACTGATATGAAATTTCATAAGCCAAATAAAAATAATTCTGTAATTCTGCATCAATTCGGAATAATTGAATTACAGCAAAACAAGGCAATATATATATATATGCAGAATATAATACCTTTTCTGAAAATGGCATGAAGAAAACTTGTAAGGGATTACTGAACGATAAAACTAAATTCATGTTAATGTCAATTTAGAAATTCTAAAGATACAAGAAGTTCATGAAGGGCAAACAAGCAACTAAACTCAAGCTAATGAAATTGCACCCACTACTTTACTCATCCAAACTGCTCAATACTCCCATATTTTCACATGTTCCTCATAAGCTAAAATTGACAATGGCTTTGTGAGAAGATCTGCTAGCTGCTCCAAGGTTCTAATATGTATTACTTCTATCTCATCATCTCTGACACTTTCCCTAACAGCAAAGTATTTTACGTCAATGTTTTTAGAACCTGAAGATCTCTTATTGTTTTTGGCAAAGAAAACAGCTGCTGCATTATCACAGAAAATCTTAATTGGCCTTTCAATTGAATCGATGACCTGAATTTCGATAACAAAATTTCGTAGCCATAATGCATGACAAGCTGCCTCATGAACAGCAACATACTCAGCCTGCATTGTAGACGTAGCTGTCAAACCTTGTTTGACACTTTTCCAAGACACTGCAGCCCCAGCTAACATGAAAATGTAACCTGAAGTGGATTTAAGATCATCTGGACAACCTCTGTAATCTGAATCGGAATAGCCAATTATTTCTAACTGCATATTATCAATTTTTCTATATACCAACATATAATCTTTTGTTTTCTGAAGATATCTTAAAATTTTCTTGCCAGCCACCCAATGTTGAAAACCAGGATTAGATTGATATCTAGCTAACACACCAACTGCAAAAGCTATGTCTGGCCTTGTACAAACCTGAGCATACATTAAGCTCCCGACTAACCTTGCATATGGCCTCTTTTCCATATCTTTCCGTTCTACTGCGTTTCTAGGACATTGTCCCTCATGTAATTTGTCACCTTTAGACATAGGTGAATCACCAGCTTTACATGTGTGCATATCAAATCTCTGCAAAATCTTAGATATATAATTTCTCTGAGATAATCCTAGCAAACATCGAGATCTGTCCCTTACGATCTCAATTCCCAAAACATAACTAGCCTCTCCCATGTCCTTCATGTCAAAATGCTTTAACAGAAATGCCTTTGTTTCATTCATCAAGGTAATATCACTACTAGCCAGCAATATATCATCAACATACAAAACCAAGAAAATAAATCTACTCCCAATGATTTTGAGATAAATACATTCATCCATCCTATTTTCTGTAAAGCCGAACGAAGTAATCACATAATCAAATTTCAAATACCACTGCCTAGAAGCTTGTTTCAAACCATATATCAATTTCTGAAGTCTGTACACTTTGTTTTCATTACCAGTTTTAACAAACCCTTCAGGTTGACACATATATATTTCTTCTTTTAAATCACCATTGAGAAAAGCCGTTTTCACATCCATTTGGTGAAGCTCAAGGTCATAATGTGCTACTAGTGCCATGACAATTCTGAAGGCATCTTTAGTCTACACAGGAGAAAAAGTTTCTATATAATCTATGCCCTCCTTTTGTGTGAATCCCTTAGCTACCAATCTCGCTTTGTATCTATCTATCTTTCCCTGTGAATCCCTCTTGGTTTTGAACACCCATTTGCATGCTATAGGCTTAAATCCCTCAGGTTTTTCTACAAGCTCCCATACACCATTATCACTCATGGATTTAAGTTCTGCTAACATAGCTTCCTCCCACTGTTTTGCTTGTTTTGATTCGATTTCTTGAGTAAAGGTTATAGGATCATGGTCCTCACCTAAGTCAAAATCTGATTCAGTGAGGAACACAGTTTCATAACAATCCGGAATGGCTGATTTTCTAACCCTTTGTGACCTTCTAAGTTGCGCTACTTCTTGCTATAGTTGTTGTACAAGAAGTGATTCTTCTTGATTCTCAACAACTAAGTTTTGCTGAGGTTCCTCATTAGTATTTGGTTGGGGTTCAGCTATGTCTTGAGGTACAACAAAAGGCTCTTGCGGAGGCAAGTCTACAGGAGCATTAATAGGGATTGGTTTTATGTGATTTGAGGTTTGATCGCAGTTTGCAGTAACATGAATATCATAAACAAGCCAAGAATAGGGATCAGGAGTAACTGAATCACTTATAAGTTTAGGTTCTGCATCAAAACTATCACAAACATCATTCTCACCATCGCATAACTCATCAATGAACCTAGCTCTGTTGGTTTCCAGAATTCTTGTGTAATTATTAGGGCAATAGAGTCTGAACCCTTTACAGTTTTCTCCATATCCAATGAAATAGGCACTAATAGTCTTAGGATCTAGTTTCTGAGCCTGAGGATTATAAACTTTAGCTTCTGCATTACAACCCCACACATGTAAGTGTCTCAAACTTGGTTTTCTACTGTTCCACAACTCAAAAGGTATTTTAGGGACTGCCTTACTAGGAGTTCTATTACAAATGTAATTAGCCGTCTTAAGTGCTTCTCCCCATAAGAATTTCGGAAGACCAGATTTAGACATCATGCTCCTAACCATATTTAACAAGGTTCTGTTTCTTCTCTCCGACACTCCATTCTATTCTAGCGTACTTGGTGTAGTGTACTGCGCTTTAATACCACATTCCTCAAGGTAGAGGGCAAAAGGACCTTTGTTTTGCCCAGACTCAGTATACCTGCCATAGAATTCACCTCCCCTATCGGATCTCACAGCCTTAATTGCTTTATTTAGCTGTTTTTCTGGCTCAACTTTAAATATTTTAAAAGTTTCAAGTGCCTTTGATTTTTCAGAAATAAGGAAAACACGACAAAACCTAGAATAATCATCGATAAAAGTGATGAAATATTGGTTTCCATATATAGTCTTATGTGGGAAAGGCCCACAAATGTCAGTATGAATAACTTCCAGCAGCTCTTGACTCCTAATGGACCCCTTTTTCCTAGTGTTAGTCATCTTCCCCTTAATGCATTCAACACAGATGTCAAAATCAGAAAAATCTAAGTTTGGAAGAAAGTTTTCTTTGACTAAAAGTTGTAGTCTCTCTTTAGAAATATGACCTAGCCGTTTATGCCAAAGAAAAGCAGAATTTTCATTAAACCTTGGTCTTTTGTTACCAATTATTTTTTTCTGTGAAAAACACATCAATAGAATTTTTGCAGTTCATATGCCAGTAGCCATCAACGAGAGTAGCATTGCCAAAAAACTCAGAAAATTTGAAGAAATCAAGACTATTTTTATTACCAAGGAAGGAAAAACCTTCAGTTCTTACAAATAATGAACCAGAAATCAAATTTCTTAACATAGAAGGAATACAATAAACGTTTTCTAAATCCAAAACGAAACCACTAGGAAACAAAAGCCTAACTACTCCTACAGCCTTGACAGCCACTTTATTCCCATTCCCATAGCATATCTTAGCTTCATTCTTGTTTGGGGTCCTCTTTCTTAGATATCCCTGCATAGAAGTTATTACGTGAATTGGAGAAGCAGTGTCAAACCACCAAGAGCTACTGGAAACTGACACAAGATTAGATTCTAAATGAAAAACAGGTTTTGAGTTAGTACCTTTTTTAATAAGCCAATCTTTGAAACCTCTACAATCTTTCTTAACATGTCCTGGCTTGCGGCAGAAAAAGCACTTGAGAGAAGTATTCTTGTTTGACTTAAAGTTTTGAGATCCCTGAACAACCTTAGAGGTAGATGCAGAATTTGGCTTGAAGTTATACTTCTTAGGTTTATACTGAGTCTTAGGCTTAGACACGAGGTTCACAGCTATTCCCTTACCCTTTTTTATCCTATCCTCTTCTTGGACGTAGATAGATATCAACTCATTCAGACTCCATTTATCCTTCTGTGTATTGTAGGTGGTCAAAAGCTGACTATACTGAGGTGGCAGTGAATTCAAAACAATGTGAACTAGCATGGCTTCTTCAATAGGAATTTTCAGATCTTTCAATTTTGCTGCTATTTCAGTTCCCTTCATAATATATTCTCTCACACTACCAACTCCATCAAATTTCATACTTATCAAGGCATTCATCAAATTTCCAGTTTCAGCTTTCTCTGACTCCTTATACTTAGCAGCTATAGCATCATAAAAGTCTTTGGCATTTTCAGTATCTGGAATCCCTCCTCGAACAGTTTCAGACATTGACCTTTTCATGACAATAAGTGCCATTTTGTTATGCTTAATCCAAGTATGATACTTGTTCTTATCAAAATTGGTGGATTGCAGTGTTGGTGTAGGAGGACAAGGATCTTTTAGGACATGATCGTAGTCTAGTATGCCTAAAGCTAGCTCAATGTCTTGTTTCCACTTCTTGTAATTGGAACCATTCAGCAACACAATTTGATTAATGTTGAAGGGTGTATTCACTGTAAATGACATTAACAGATATTTTAGTATTAAATTTTATTAAGATGCAAACCAAAGCAAAACCAGAAAATAAACTGAAGTTCTAGTTTTGTATGACATGTCTGCTCAACTGTGGTACCAAGACTGTGACATACTGAATCACATTCCCAAAACTGAAACAACCAACTGTAGGAATAAGCTAAGTCAACATGTTTGGAGGCATGAAGAACTTCCTATACCATCTGAAAGTGATTATCCCATCTTGTAATGTGCTGATCTTACACCTAAAGATGCATGTTATTTAAACCTCCTATGGGAGCAAGAACTACAATCTCTAGGCAATAAAATCACAAGTTTTCTGATCTTTTCTATAGAGTTATTAAAATTTTTAACATATAATTGCTAGGGCAATATTGAATGTTTATTAAAACTTTACATAACTTAGATCAGATGCATAAAGTTTTAAGTGTTTTATGTTGAAATCTTTTAGACTTTTATGTGAAAGCTTAAGTGATTGTGCAGTTTTGTTTAGCGAAAAAGGGAGAACCTAATCTACACAACCAACAAACACACAAAACAGAACAGAGAAACAAACAGTATTCACATAATTCAACCAACACCTGCAGCAGTTTGACATATAGGCCTCAACAAGGCTATGGAAATTAAACTTTTGCCGAAGTAAATACTTTTAACTGAATATAAATCTTTTATGAAAACCCATATGAAGATCAAGTTGAATGAAAAACCGGGAAGCATACCATGAAGCAGAAATTCAACTTGAAAACTTGATCACCAGCAACGATAAAACTAAGATTGAAAGTCATAGGTTTCTTCAATCATATATGGTTTCAATAATTTTGGAATGAAAATTTTAGGCGGAAGCATGTAATTTGAGTCGGTGGTCGAGAATTTGGGTATGATCCGTTGCAGCTACAACGCATAGTTTTGTTCTGATGAAAGATCGAAGGCAAAAAACAGGGCTTGGGTTTCTTGCTGGTGTTTTGGGCCAATGAGGGTCTAGGCCTCTGAAACCTTTTTTTTTTTTTAAACAATGGCATAAAAGGTTTGTTTCCCCCTTTTAAAACAAAAAACCAAAACGATTCTTGTTTGAGCATAGAGGCTCTGATACCAAATGTTATATTAAGTTTATAATGCTCAATAATAAGAATACATTAGATGGATTACTTACTTGGAATAGATGATAGCGATGAATCCATTAGGCAAAGAACTTGTTAGAACTCGTAGCTTCTCCTCTGATCAATAGACTGAATGCAATCACTCTATGAGATAGTGAATCTGAATTGCTTGTTGTAATTGATAGAGCAGAGCTTAAGTCCCTTATATATACAGATTAGGAACCTCCCATAAAGTATTCCTAATCCTAATCCAACAATGTAAAGAGCTTCCTGACTCATGTCCTATAGGAAAAGTTTATTCCTTAATACAATAGGTCTACAATCCTGAACATTTATGATTCCTATATGTTCTAGGCACTTAAACAGAACTTACCATATTCTCTCGATTACTTGTTCCACAAAAGTATGACAAGTTATTGAACCAAAGAATTAACAAAGACAAGTCCTAATAATTCTTACAGGGCTACTAATATCAGGTGCATAGAGAAGGAAAGGCAAGCTCTCCTTGCAGTAAAACAAGGTCTCAAGGACAATCATAGACTTTCTTCATGGGGAAGCAACGTGTCAACAGATTGTTGCAAATGGGAAGGAGTCCATTGTAGCAACCAAACTGGTCATGTTACTGAACTTGATCTTTCTTACATAGGGCAAGTCTTACCTCTGCCAGGTAAGATTAGTCCTAAACTTTTTGAGTTGCAGTATTTGGAATATTTGGACCTCGGTCACAACAACTTCAGTCATAACCCAATTCCAAAATCTATTGGTTCTCTGAGCAATTTAAAATTTCTCAACCTCTATGGCTGTAAATTTGTGGGTGAAGTACCATATCAGCTTGGAAACCTTACACAGTTGCAATTTCTTGATCTTGGCTTCAATTTCTTTAATAATCCAAAAAACCTCAATTGGCTCCCTCATCTTTCTTCTTTAACATCTCTGAACTTAGATTCGATGAATCTCAGTAACTTTTTAGATTGGCCAAAAGTAGTTGATAAGCTCCCTAAACTACAATCGTTGACATTATCACACTGTGATCTTCCTATTCCAATTCTTTCATCTCTTTCTCATATAAACACTTCTAAATCTCTTTCTTCAGTTGATCTCTCTGGCAACCATCTCACCTGGTCAATATTCCATTGGTTGTCAACCTGCAATACAAACCTTAAATCCGTTGACCTTTCTGCCAACAAGTTAAGTGGTTCAATTCCTTATATTTTCGGCAACCTGAGTTCTCTCCTGCATCTACGTCTTGCTTATAACTCAATAGAGGGACAACTCCCAGAAACCTTCGGCCAGTTATGTAGTTTGCAATCATTGGACCTTTCAAGAAACAACTTAAGTGGTTCAATTCCTGATGTTTTCGGCAACCTGAGTTCTCTCCTGGATCTAAGTCTTACTGATAACTCAGTAGAGGGACAACTCCCAAAAACTATTGGCCAGTTATGCAGTTTGCAATCGTTGTTCCTTTCAGGAAATAATCACAGTGGAGAGTTTTCTGAGTTTATACAAGTATTATTTGGCTGTGCTGGTAACTCATTAAGATCAGTAGATCTCTCTGGCAATCAACTGACTGGAAGAATACCTGAAAGAATAGGTTCATTGTCCAACTTGGAATCTTTGTATGTTAGTATGAACTCTTTGACAGGAGTGATTACAGAAGCTCATTTCTCAAACCTCTCCAAACTGCAAGTATTGGATTTATCTTCCAATTCACAAACTTTGAACATTCGTTCTGATTGGCTTCCTCCTTTTCCAACTTTCCAATATAAGATTAAGGTCTTGCAAAATTGGGCCATATTTTCCAAAATGGCTTCGAACATCTCAGAATAGCTTTGGTGAGCTTGATCTTTCTGATGCTGGAATTTCAGATATCATTCCAAGCTGGTTTCAAGATTACTCTGGATCTGAGGTTTTAAATTTGAGTTCAAACCAACTAGAAGGGCCAATTCACTCGCTACCATCAGGACTGGTATATGTGGTTCTATCCAGTAATAAACTTTCAGGGAGGATCTCTTTCTTGTGTGCAGGCAATAGGAATTTACAACTTCTTGATCTATCAAGCAATTCTTTCTCCGGAGAACTTCCAAATTGTTGGAAGCATTTAGAAAATCTAGTCATTCTGGACTTGAGTCACAATGCTTTTTCTGGAAAAATTCCTACTTCAATTGGTTCCCTAGCTTCTCTTGAAACAATGAAGCTTAGCAAGAACAATTTTGAGGGAGAATTGCCTTCATCCTTGAAGAATTATACAAACTTAAAAGTTTTTGATATTGGAGAAAATAGGATCACAGGAATGATACCTGAATGGATAGGGATTAGCTTTCTGAAGTTGTCTATCCTCATTTTCCGATCTAATCAATTTAGTGGAAGCATGCCTTTGGAATTATGCCATCTGAAAAACATTCAACTTTTGGATCTGTCTAGGAACAGCTTCTCTGGTACTATACCTCAATGCCTGAACAATCTGACTACTTTGGCTAAAAAAGGAAGTTCAATCCCAAGCATCAAACACTATAGAGACTTCTATATACTAGCAACAACTTCTCTTCAAAATTACGAAGATGATGCATCTTTCATATGGAAAGGAAGAATGTCCGACTAAAAAAGCACGTTGGGACTTGTAAAGATCATTGATTTCTCAAGCAACAGATTAGATGGGGAGATTCCTCGTCAAATCACTGATCTAATTGGATTGGTTTCTTTAAATCTATCAAGAAACAATCTAACAGGTCAAATGCCTCCTCAAATTGGGAAGTTGCAGTAGTTAGATTTCCTCGATTTGTCAAGAAACCATATATATGGTAGAATCCCTACAAGCCTTTCTCAGATATATGGTCTTGGTGTCTTGGACTGTCGAATAACAACTTATCAGGTCAAATCCCAATAGGTACTCAGCTCCAAAGCTTTGATCCCTCTACTTATGCAGAAAATCCTCAACTTTGCGGACTTCCACTACAAAAGATCTGCCCTACAGGAGAAACAAGGTCCAAACAATTAAGTTCTTAAAGAAGATGAGGATGAGCTTATATCATTCGGATTTTATGTCGGCATGGGGCTTGGGTTTGCTGTTGGATTTTGGGGAGTTTGTGGCAGTTTGATATTCAACCGGTCATGGAGATACACATACTTTGGTTTCTTGAATGTTTTAATGTATTGGCTTTAGGTGAGGGCAATGTTGATTAGGCGGCAAAGAATGCTTTGAGAAATGAATGGTACCTACTCTCTCACATAAACTTTATTTACGTTATTCTGATTTTGGAAATAAAGTTGTTTTCTTACCGTCTATTTGTATCTTCGTGCTGTTTGCTTTCATCTTCAGGTTTTGGCTCGTAAGACATTCAGACATTGTGCTTTCCTTCAATTGAAGAATAAACAGTTGCAGTTGACAACAATCAATCTGTATTAGTTTTCTGAGTATCAAGGTGCCCAACTATATAAGATCATTAGATAAGAGTTTTGTTTAGAAAATGTTTCTTTGTAATCTTGGATTGAATTGTCTGCCTTGGCACTCCATATTTTTCTTTTTCAATTTTGGTATGGCCTTATGCCAAACCTTATGAACCATGTAAAGAGGATAAATTTTGAATGTTTTATAATATGTTACATTTTGAATGTTTTTATTTGTTTTATAACATATACTTGTTTAAGTATATTGGTATTGAGAGAGATTGATGAGAGAGATGTGTTCTTATTATTGAGAATAGGAGCCCTATATATAGGGATTACAAAGTGCTAGTTCTAATGTTACAAGGAATACCAATCCGTGTAGGATTGGGAAATCTAGAACCTTCTCTCCTATTCCTATTCCTAGTTTGATAAGGCACACTAAACTTGATTTTCCTTCAACACTCCCCCTTGTGCCGCTCAAACTTGGTGGTGACGCTTCATCCGTTGCCTCGTTAAAAACCTTGCCAGGTAACAAAAACCCTGTGGGACAAAAATAATCCTGGTCGAAGGACAAAAAGAGCACAACACGTCCTTCACTCTTCGAGATCGAACATGTAGACATCATAACTCCCCCTGATGTCGATATCTCCCCCTGATTGCTACAATCGTGGGAGTTCGGATAACTTTCTCAATCCGATGCTCTTCACATGTTTCTCGAAGGTGGATTTAGGTAACGACTTAGTGAATAAGTCCGCTACATTATCCTCTGATCGGATTTGATTCACTTCAATCTTTAGAAGTGATTGTTGTTGCTGATTATAAAAGAACTTAGGCGATATATGCTTGGTGTTGTCGCCCTTGATGAAACCTAACTTCATTTGTTCAATACAAGCTGCATTATCCTCATAAATGCATGTAGGTTCATCTGTGGTAGACTTCAAACCACAACTTCCTTGAATATGTCTAATTATAGACCTTAGCCATATACATTCACGTACGGCTTCATGTAGAGCAATAATCTCTGCATGATTTGAGGAAGTAGCAACAAGGGTCTGCTTTGTAGACCTCCAAGATATCGCAGTGCTTCCCATGGTAAAGACATAACCCGTTTGGGAGCGACCTTTGTGAGGGTCAGAGAGGTACCCTGCATCAACAAAACCCATCAAAACATCATTGTCGTTTTGATGGAGGGGGATAGGGTGAGGCCGGCCACCCTTGGTGGTGGTGGCGGCGTTGGCGCAACATGGCCGGCCACATGTTGTGGTGGACGGCGGCTCCATGCCTAATGGGGTCCGATCCCATTCTTCCGTCATTCCTTTTCTCTCTGTAGGGATAAAATAGGCCCATATCAATCGTACCTCTTAGGTATCGAAAGATTGTCTTTACACCAATCCAATGGCGGCGTGTTGGCGCAGAGCTATGTCGAGCTAACAAGTTCACTGCGAATGAGATATCCGGTCTTGTGCATTGAGCTAAGTACAATAATGCGCCTATTGCACTTAAATAGGGCACTTCGGCCTCTAATGCTTCTTCGTCCTCATCCTTTGGACGAAACGGATCTTTTCCGGGCTCAAGACTACGACCGATCATGGGAGTACTCACAGGCTTTGCTTTATCTTCATTAAAGCGCCTTAGATTTTCTGAGTATATGCAGACTGATGGATCAAAATCCCATCACTACGGTGCTCGAGTTCTAAACCGAGACAAAACCGTGTTTTCCCAAGATCTTTCATCTCAAATTCGGATTTCAAGTATTAGCAGTTTCCTTTAACTCATCTAGAGTTCCAATTAGGTTCATGTCATCGACATAAACTGCTACGATTGCAAATCCGGAACTTGTTCTTTTAATGAACACGCATGGGCATATTTCATTGTTAATATATCCCTTCCCAATCAAGTAGTCACTTAGACGGTTATACCACATCCGTCCGGATTGTTTTAATCCATATAGTGAGCGTTTTAATCTTATTGAAAACGCGCTCCGTGGTTTAGAGCCACTTGATTTGGGTAATTGAAGTCCATCTGGAACCTTCATATATATCTCTGAATCTAGATCCCCATAGAGATATGCTGTAACCACATCCATAAGCTGCATGTCAAGTTTTTCGGAAACTACCAAACTGACAAGGTAGCGGAACGTTATAACGTCCATTACGGGAGAATATGTCTCCTCGTAGTCGATTCCAGGGCGTTGTGAGAAACCTTGCGCCACAAGGCGGGCTTTATATCTTACCACCTCATTTTTCTCATTACGCTTTCTAACAAAGACCCATTTATGGCCAACAGGCTTTACACTTGGGGGTGTCTGCGTTACAGGCCCAAATACCTGTCTCTTTGTTAGTGAATCCAATTCAACCTGGATCGCATCTTTCCATTTAGGCCAATCTGCTCTTCGTTGACATTCTTCAACAGAGCGAGGTTCGATATCATCATATTCTATAATCCCTTTTGCAATATGATATGCAAATGCATCATCAATCGCCATAGAATTTCTATCCATCATCTCATGTACACTAGTGTAATTTGGAGATCTCTCTATTCTCTGGAGTTGGTTCTGACATTGGAGCGTCCCCCAATGATGTCTCTTGGACATAACCATAATCCGGAATATTCTCATGAGATGGATTATTTATATCGATGATTAATGGATTATTCTGTGCCAAACTCGCTTTCTTTCTTGGGCGAGAATCCATCGAACCTATGGGCCTCCCGCGCTTCCTGGCAGGAGCCGTGGGCCTAGCCATAACGTCACTCACTGTGGACGTTGGCGCCATGCTCAAGTGCTTGAGTGGCGTCATGTCCTCTAATTTTAGGGACATCAATCCTTGCAGGCACGTTTGCAGCAGGTATGTGTGATCTCGTCACTTTAGCGATATCAGAAAACGCATCAGGCATCGATTCTGCTACGTTCTGAAGATCGAGAATTCTCCGCACTTCAATTTCGGACTGTGCGGTTCGGGGATCAAGATGAGACAGAGTGGGGACAGACCACGACAATTCCGGTCGTTCCTGTTGAACATTGATGTTCTTATCTCCCCCTAACGATGGGAAGACTGTCTCATCGAAGTGACAATCCGCAAATCTTGCGGTAAAGAGATCGCCTGTCAAGGGTTCTATGTAGCGGATAATCGTTGGAGAATCATAACCAACGTAAACGCCTAATCGTCGTTGAGGACCCATTTTGGTGCGCTGTGGCAGAGCAATTGGCACATAAACTGCACACCCAAATATGCGTAAGTGTGAGACATTGGCTCATACCCAGTCACCAGCTAGGACGCATAAAATGGTTGAGTGACAGTAGGCCTTAGACTAATAAGCACAGCTGCATGCAATATTGCATAGCCCCAATCAGAGATAGGGAGATTAGTGCTTATTACCAATGCTCTAGCGACCATTTGTAGTCGTTTAATGGCTTCTTCTGTGAGACCATTTTAGGTATGAACATGAAGAATTGGATGTTCAACCTCAATCCCAATGGACGTGCAATAATCATCAAAAGTCTTTGATGTAAACTCCCCAACGTTGTCTAATCTTATAGACTTAATCGGATGATCAGAGTGGTGAGCCCTTACCTTAATAATTTGTGCTAGGAGTTTAGCAAATGCATCGTTCCTTGTGGACAATAGTATGACATGTGACCAGCGCGTCGATGCATCAACCAACACCATAAAATATCGAAATGGTCCGCATAGTGGTTGGATAGGTCCACAAATATCACCTTGGATTCTTTGCAAGAATGGTATATTTTCTTTGGTGTCCTTTGCATAGGATGGTCTCGATCCTAACTTTGCTAAAGAGCAGGCTTTGCAGAACGAATGATGGGCTTTATAAACAACCAATGAGGATTTTGGTTGAGCCAAAGTCACAATTGACTTTAGAAGTAAAAGTTGGAGACAAAGGAGCCTTGGTGGCGTCAATGCCACCCTGAGGCCGCAGGGGGAAGGCGGCGCCGGCCAAGGATGGCCGGATTTGGGGGTGAACGGCGCCGTGAGGCGCAGGGGCTCCTTCGGTGTCCAAAAACCGAGTTTTACTTCTTTTCGTTCTGAAAAAGGGATGTCCGTGTGAAGTCTTTAATATACGGATCATCATGTCACGACCTGGGTGTCCCAAACGGTCGTGCCAAAGCCTATATGTGTCGGAATCCCATAAATCATCTCTCATGACATGGTTGGATTCAATGACTCGAATAGTGGTTGCATACAACCCACTAGAGCGACACATAAGTTTCTCTAAGACTCGTTTATGTCCGTAGTCATTAGAGGTGATGCAAAGGAACTCTTGTCCATTCTCACAATGCGTTTCCGCATGAAAACCATTGGCTCTTACATCTTGTAAGTAATAAAGTTCGAGAAGTATGTCCATGACATGAGATAAAATAAATCGATACTTTATTAATAATAGCCAATGATTACATCAAAGTTTCTTGACCAAAATCTAATCCAATATAAAAATCAAACCGTAGACAAATCGTAGTCACTCAATCCTTTCGGTAATTTCAATTTAGTTGTGACCAGGTAAGGTAAGGCGAGATTTTGGTGGAGCGTTGCTCACTTTTAAAACCGTTCTCTCAGATCCAACCTTGCCTAGACATCACAAGTACTCTTGAGTACGCCTAGAGGGAAAGAGTTAATACAATAAGTCATTTTATTGATTTAAGGCATAATAGCCATTACATAATTCTTGGAAAAGTAAAGGACTATACTAATCAAAATCTGCAGCATCCTTGTGCAATTCTTTGTCAGATTTGAAGTCCGCTATGGTGAGATTGACGTCGGCATCATCACCATCTTCTTCTATATTTTCGGCAAAATTGGCTTCATGCTCTCTGAAGTCTCTAAATGCCTTGTAATGCGCAGCCAATTGTTTGCTTGCGTTGCATTGTTTGAACCAGTGCTCACTAGATCCACATCGATGACACATGTCATTGTGATTTCCTCCCTTTAATTGAGGTGCATTGTTTGCACTTGGGTGGCGTCCCCCATAGGAGTTGGCGCCATTCCCACGGCCCTGGGTGGTTCCTCCATGTCCTGGAGCCCCACGGCCTCCTCTCCCACGTTGCCATGTATTGCCACGTGATCGTCCTTCATTCTGACGAGTACCTTCCTTTGTAGGGCGGTTATATGGACCAGAACGTCCGTTGTGTCCCTTATTCTTAGGGTTCCGCTCCTTGCGCCCTCCGTTGGGTGCTTATTATAATTCGCCTCATGAACGCTCTTAGTTCCGATAGGCCTTGAATTATAATTCTTCACGAGGATATTATCATGCTTTTCAGCTACAGACATAATAGTAATGAGCTGATGAAATCTCGTGATCCGTCTAGTATCGAATTCCGTTCGATATTGCTTTGAGAGCAAAATTGCTGAGACGGGGAAGGTGGAGAGAGTTTTCTCAATTAGTTCTTGCTCTGTGACGGGTTGTCCACAGAACCCCAACATGGTTTTGAGGCGTAGAACTTCTGAATTATATTCAGCTACAGACTTGAAGTCGGCGAATCGTAGATTGCCCCATTGAACTTTCAAGTCAGGGAGGAGGGTATCCTTGATATTACCAAATCGCTCTTCTAGCGCGACCCATAATTCTCTAGCATCCTTGATTGCCATGTACTCCAGTCGGAGTGATTTATCCATGTGGCGCCTCATCAAGATGAGGGCGGTGGCATTGTTCGTAGCCGTACGCTCAAATATGAGAGTAGGATTAGGAGCTTGAATTAAGGGTAGGATCCCTTTTGAAGTGAGATGGTGCTCAACATCCGTGGCCCAACTATGATATTCCGAGCCAGTTGAGGTAAGTGCAGGAAAGTCAAGTTTCGACATCCTGAAATAAGAAGAAGAAATAATTAGTTTCGGAGTTAAAACTTCCACGACAACTAAATATTAAGATTTCCGAGCTATGCTACCAAGAAATCGATTTCCAAGAAAATTGGATTAGACCGAAACAATGATGTTTATAAGGTCATAAATCGATGCTTGCGGACGCTCTTAGTCCGAAGTCTTACGAACGCTCTTAGTTCGTTAATTGCGTGAATCCCCACGATTCCGCTTTTTAATGATCGAACCCACGTTATAAGAAAGGTGGGATGAAGAAGAAGGGAGGTTTTCAAGTCCCCGAGAAAATAAGAAGAAATATAAATTCCGAATTATAGGAACTTCAAAACTTACTCTTTTGAATACTTACTTGGTGAAAATTCGGAGCAGATTCTGTTCTGAACAGCTTGTACCTCGATTGGTGTACAGATCTCAATATGACTCCGATAAGGCTGAAATTCGGAGGTTAGATGGAAGAGACAGAGACGAACAACTTCGATGAAAAAAAATTTTCGATATGAGCTTCCGAACTAGACGTTTCGAGGCTTGAAAGAAGACGGATGTGCACAGGAACGGGAAAAAGATGCAGTGGGTGTGCGTTGGCTTGTTTGCGCAGTAGGGATGCTTTGGTGGCAGCAGGCTGGAACGCAGGGCTGCAGGAAGGGGGCAGCAGGGGCTGCTGTGCAAGGTTGCAAGCACACGGGCGCTCGGGCTGCAGCGAAGGCTCGGCTAGCTCGGGCTAGGGGCTGCTTTGTGAATGAGTTTTGGTTTTCTGTTTTGTGGTTAGAGTCGTGCTGATAACGTGTTTAAGTATATTGGTATTGAGAGAGATTGATGAGAGAGATGTGTTCTTATTATTGAGAATAGGAGCCCTATATATAGGGATTACAAAGTGCTAGTTCTAATGTTACAAGGAATACCAATCCGTGTAGGATTGGGAAATCTAGAACCTTCTCTCCTATTCCTATTCCTAGTTTGATAAGGCACACTAAACTTGATTTTCCTTCAACAATACTCTTTTTTTCTCATTTATAATTTATGATCAGAACATAATTGGGCGTGCCTATACAAAACTTATGATTGACAGGCAAAACTTACACACTTACATAGAATTTTTGCATGTTTCTAAGACAGAATCAGAATTTCATTTCTTTTTAATGAGTATTGTGGCTAAATCATGTTTCCATTTTTAATTGGAATTGTGTATTTTGAGAAATTCTAAGCTCCTGATTGCATCCATCGCTGAGAAGCACACACCAAACAAAGAGAATGAAGGAATCATCCACTTCATGGCTAGACGAGCAAATACTGCAAACAGATGATCAAAATAATTAGAAACTAAATAGCAATACTCAACTAAGGAGATCGAAAACCACTCTCAAAAATATGAAACACGCCAAAATATTGTAAACTTAAATTAGAAACACAAAACTCTCTGAGGAATATAAATTTCCTCTCACTTGGTTATATGCAAGCAAGACCAGAGGACAACAACCTATCTCGGAGGATCTTGAGATCTCGAATGCCGTAGAGGTTTGGCATCCAAGATTTTGCGCTGTCCTCTGCAGAAAGATGAGATATAGGTTTGTCCTTCCTTGGACCAACTGGGAGAGGGGTTTTCTTCTTGAGAGATAAGGGGTTGGAGATGATGGGAGGAGGTGAACCTAAGGCAAGGCAAAAGAAGACTAGAGTGGTTTCTAAGGTATACAACAGTAAAGGTTTTACACCAAAAAAAAAAACAGTAAAGGTTTTTCAGAGATGCACTTAGCTTTTCCATCAATTAATCAAATGCATCAGGGACCAGATTTGAAATTAGAAATCAATGTGATACGCAATAGAGCCTCCACCAATTTTCTATAGATCATACCCATTCTTGATAGGGAAAAAAATATAAACTGTACCTGAGATAAGGCCCATTCTAAATTTTTGTACCTAACTTTTGGAAACTATCATATTAGTACCTGGAGTACTCAATCCAACCCAATTTTCGTACACACCATCCATGATGGCGTTAACTCTTCTGACAGCTGGATCATTTAAGGGATATTTTGGTCACTTCTCGTCTTAACTCAGAATATTTTTTTTTTTTTTTAAATTTCCTCTCTATTTTTTAAACCTGGTAGCTTTTATCCTAAAAAAAAAGGAAAAAAAAAAAACTTCTTCTCTATCTCTTCTTCCTCAAATCCTCTGATAAAGTCTCCGCCATCTGGTAGGACTTGCGATGATCTCGCTCACCGTGCTTGGGGTCGTCAGCCAGAAATTCAAAACCCAAAATCGAGTACTACCTTCTTTCGCCATGTTAACGTTTGGTATTGGGTGGTGCCCAATCTTGGTTAATGTGGGTCCCGTTGAGCGGACTGCTGGATGTGAAGGGTCCAGTTGAGCGGACCGCTAGGTATGATACTATGACCGCTAGCGCTACCTGTCAAATGAGATACAAAGGGAGTCAGGAGAGAGACCGCGCTGGGCGGTCTTCACTTCTTTGATGCCTAAGTTAGTCACTGTATGTTGACAGAGTAACAGTAGGTGAGTAGTAAATGCGTAGTATGTATATATAATGAGGAGAGAGGAGTGGACCTTTTATATGTGGAGAAGAGGCTGACCTCTTGCTTGTTTTCGGTGTAGGACTGATGGTTCAGTTCACAGCTTCTGATGCTTCAGCGAGGCTATCTTGGTGCAGCACGTGGTGGCCGTCAGCAGTGATCTGGGGTTGTGTCGGGGCTCAGGTGATAGCCTGCTTAGCTGTGCTTCCGTAGGTCACACTATTAGTGGTTGTCAGTACCGCTGGCAGTAGCATGAGCGTGGCTCATTATAGCTAATTATGCTTGGCAAATGCCATGTAAGTACAAGTCCCCCAAGTCCCCAGTCAAGGAGGTCAATCTTGGTTGGGGAGTTGCCTAGCGGTTTGAAGCGTTACTTCCTCTAGACTTGCAAAATCATAATTAGCATCAGTGCGTTGTCAACCATGGATTTGTTATAAGTAAACGCTTTATACCCTTTCGGGTAGGCCCCTGCTAGGCCCCCTAGGAAGTCCCCCACTCCCCGGCTAAGATTGGCCTCCGCCTGAGCGGCAAATTGTTTGTTGAGGGGGATCTGCGCTGAGTAGAGTGTGTTGGGTAGTGAGCCCAATCTTTCATACCCAGTGTCGGGGGGGGGGGGGGGGTCAACGTGCTTGATCAGGGCCGCGTGACAGTCGTTGTCTGAGGTGTGACCTCGGGAATCTCCTTTGGCAGAAGTCCCCCAGTCCCGGAGGACAATAGTTTGATTGTAACGCTGCATGGCGGTCGCCGTCAATATGAGGTATGACCTCGGGAATCGATGTTGGCGGAAGTCCCCCCGTCCCTGAGGACAGTAGTTTGAGCATCAGCGGTCCCATGCAACTGGGCCCTGTGAGCGGAGATTTTGGTGACCCGATGAAAGGAAGATCTGCTAGCGGGCTTGCACGAAGGGAGCAGTTTCGCTAGCGGTGTTGCACTAGGGCAGACACTTCGACCTTGCACGAAGGGAGCAATTCCGCTAGAGGTGTTGCGCTAGGCGGACACTGGCTTGCAAGATGGGGGAAGTTCCGCTAGTGGTGTTGAGCTAGGGCGGACACAGTGGCTTGCAAGATGGGAGAATTTCCGCTAGTAATGTTGCTCTAGGGTGGGCACTTCGAGCTTACACAAAGGAAGCAGTTCCGCTAGCGGTGCTGCGCTAGGGCGGACACTTCGGACGATTGATCTACTTGCTCCCTGGCGGTTAATTAGGAGGGACGCTTCGTCTGACAGCGCTCGACACATGGCCATCATGCCCTGGGTTAGCGTGTGGGTTGTTATCCCTTAGCACGCTTGTTTCTTCCCCATTAATGTGAGTAATTATCGTTTTTGTAACCGAGGCGACGCCTCGATTAATCTGGAGAGTAAATGTGATCGTGGGGCACGTGGACGACTACTGTGTGATGTCATTTTTCAGCGGATGGCCCAGATCAGTTTGATGTGGACATAAAAGATAGGGAAACCACAGTTGTTTGACGTCTTCTGCACTTCAAAATCTCAGTTTTTGCGTTCCAACTCCTTTCTCTCTGAGAGTAGTGCCTACAAATCGAGCGAGAGCGTTTGTCCGTTGAAGGGAAGGTTCGCCGGAGTGAAGAGACATCTCCAAGAGTTCCAGAGTTTTCATATTTCAGGTTGGTGCTCTAAGCCCCTAGCTTTGTTTGTTGTTTCTTGATTCGTTAGTTTCCACGTTTTCTCTCTTTGAAGTGGTTTATGTCATTCCCTGATATGTTCTGAGGGTCTGGAACAATTTTGGGGATGGGTTTCCGTTTTTGACAGAGATGATGTGTTTGGATTTTGATAGATAGGGGAATCTGGGTTATGGGTGCATAGTGTTCTTGTTTTGGTGTTTTCTGGGTATGTTTTTCTTGGTGTTCTTGGCTAGAGTTTGCCATAAGGTCAGCCTAGATCTTGTTGGAACTGACTGACCTGAATTTTAGGGTTAGTGATGGCTAGCATCGTAGAGATCTCGAGCAGTGAGGATTCCAGGTCTGACGTGTCGCTCAGCGTGGTGGATAGGGTGTTTATTGACTCGTTGCGTCCTTCTGCCCATGCATGAACCTCACTGTCTGAACCGCTAGACATCGAGCTGCTACAGACCATACCTTGGGAGGTAGCGATTGGTCGTGCTGGGAGTCCATAAAGTTCTAGGGCCAGGGAGGACCCTGCCGCTAGTAAGCGACGCGAGTAGAGGCTAGCCAGCAATAGCGCCGCTAGCGGCTCCTGTGCTGGGGAAGAGATTGAGTCAACGTGGGTCATCAGCGACGGTACCGCTGTTGATGAGGCGGGAGGTCCGATGACCGCGGCAGAGCTGTGAACTGTCTGAAGCGGGTGTACTGCCTTCCTGACGTGCTGAAGCTGCGTCAGCCAACGAGGGACGAGAGGGCGTCCATTCTGCCAGCAGGATACGCGGCAGTCCACGAGGCCATCTTCCACCAAAGGGTTACATTTCCGCTGCTCCCCAACCTTCAAATCCTGGTGTGTGAGTTTCACCTCGCCTTTGGGGCAGATTTGTCCCAATATGTGGCGGTTGCTAATGGCGCTGAACTCGTTGTGGCGGTTGTCGGGCTGTGAAGGTCCGATCGTGGCAGAGGTGTTACACTTCTACGAGCTTGTCTGCATGAGGTGCCAGGGGTGTGGCTGACAAGTGAACCTGACTCTTCGTCAGGGGGCGCCCAAGTTGATAGAAAACTTGAAGGATTCGATGTCTCCGTGGTGGTCGACCTTCTGTGTGGCGATTACCGGTTGGGAGTATGACTCCGGGGTAAATGAAGGGGCACCGAGCTATAGGATTAAGTCAGAGTTCCAACCGATCCGAGGTTGTCGTTAGTCTCTGCTAGCCATATTTAGGCAGTTTTTGCCTTAGCAATTTAACTGTTCTAATTATTGCTTGTTTCTGTGTAGCGGGCTTGCAGTTCAACTTGACTTGAGAGGAACAGTGCCGCTTGGCGAAGATAAAGGGTTGTTGGCGGAACCGCAACCTCCTTGACCTAGGCTTGCTCACCGGGTGGGAGCTGTTGGTCGACCTGAAGTTGACCCGAGCCCTTGGTGAGCATCTTCCGCCAAGCAGTGTACCTTTATTTTTGTTCACACGCTAACTTGCATAGTTTGCTTGTTCAGATTCTGCTTCGGGTAATAAAGCAAGCCGCGATGCCTTCGAGAAAGCAATGGATCGTGCGGAACTCGAGAATTTTTTAGAGGGTATGTATGCCACCGGCCTGGAAGCGCAGAAGGGTGTGGTGGACCTGCAGGCCATGGCTGTGAGCCAGTCTAAGAAGCCCGTGGTGCTGCCAATGCCGCATCACTCACATCTTGCCCTCGCCGACCAACCCGTGGCGGAGGTCCAAGGCAGCGATGAGCAAGCTGGCGGGAGCATTGTGCATCCAGCTCCAGTGAAGGCCAAGGAGAGGGTCCCCGCTCAGCGGAGAGGGACCAAGCGATGCCCAGGAAAGAGCCCGTTACCATTGCGGGCCTAGAGCGTCAAGAGCCGTCGAGGCCTGTTGTTGAGGGTGGCATTATGCGAAGAGGCGGCAGAATGATATAGACGAACGTGAAGATGCTGCCGACGATGTTGTGTCGATCGAGGCTCGCCAATAGAGGCAGAAGAAAGCCAAGCAGGCGGTGCCGGCCATGACAATTGATGTCGCTGGCGACGGGCCAAGTGACTGGTTGGATCCCTTCATCTCCTACACGGAGTTCCTGACCGAACCAGAGCGGGAGTTCCTGTTCCATCTCTGTGAGCGGCTCGGGTTCGACGGGCTGGATGGGACAGTTCGGTCGACGGGCTGGAAGGGACAGTTTGGTCAACGGTCATGCAGCAGTCGCCATTTTCCTTGGCCTTTGGACACCTGTCCATTGGGTTGCACGAGCTGTTCTTGGTGGTGTCGAAGCAGCCTCAGGTCGAGCGGCAGCTGAGGGAGGAGATTGCGGGTCTCCAGAGGGAGATGAGGGAGGCACAAGGAAAGCTGGCCGAAGTCGAGTGGCGTCTGACCAAGAGTGAGTGTGACGCGGCGGATGCTTGCTGAAAGCTGAAAGTCTCCATCGAGCGGCACCTGGAGCGAAAAGTCTAAGTGGCCCGGTTGGAGCAAAAGATTGCTCTGCTGGATGAGTAGTTGGCGGCGAAGACCAAGAGGGCCGATATCCTTCAGCGGGAGTCTGCCGCTAGGACTGCAGAGCTCAAAAAGTTGGAGGGCGAGGTTGCTCGACTGGGAGCAGAAAAGAGTCGCGCAGAGGCCGCAGCTGTGGAGGCATACAAGCAGTCTGCAGTGCACAAGCAGGACCTGATGGAGGCGGCGAAGCATGGTGCCGCTGTAAACCTGGATCTGCTGAAGAAGAAGGGTTCCATTAACTGGGCCAAGGCATCCCAGCTTGCCCGTACATCGAGCCAGCCTCTTATATCGACAAGTGGTCCTACCGCTGAGCAGATAGAGGGTGTGTGCTCTGGCAACGGTGAGAGCGAGCATGGTCCGGTGGATGACGTGCAGCGAACTCTACTGCCGACTTAGTCTGAGGTTTCTCGTGCTGAGTTCATGGCTTCTCACACCCGAGCGGATGGCACCATGGTAACGCCAAGCCCTACCGCTCATGGCTCCGACCAGACTAGTCGCCTGGCTGCCTAGAAGCCGCCAGCTACTGGGGAAGATGCTGCTCTTGACAATCCCTGAAGATGTCTTATTTTGTAATTAGTTTTAGTAATGCCGCTTAAGGCTTTCTTTGTAATTTGACAATATATTTGGGCGGGGAGTCCCGACTGAATACAATTAAGTATTGCCAATTTGAAATTTTTACCAAGTGTTGGATTGTTTCCAATGATATGACTGTTGTTTGAACGTTCATATACCGCTAGAGTACTGCTTTTGTTAATCAATGAAACATTAAAGGAATTAAAATTGGTCCAAGTGCACGATGTAGCGGACGTGGTCCGCTGAACATTGTTGGCGTGGCTAGCTAATGTTTGTGCTAGACTTGGTGATAATGGTTTGATTAATTCTCCGTTTCATTGATAGCTTAGAGATCAGCGTTTACAAAAGAGGGGTTGTACTCGTTGGGTAGCTTCCTGTTGAAGCATTATGAACTTGGAACTTAACTAAAGCACGATGGAGATGTTTGAGCAAGTTGGGTGTGGTTGAGCGGGTAGGCGCTGTGTGAGCATACGGGGCGTGGCCCAAGCAAGTCGTGGCCATGCTCGATACCCAAGCGAGTCGTAACCCGAGAAAATCGTTGTCCGAGCATGTTTTACTCAAGTCCCTAGTATCACAAGCTAAATAGAAGCATGTCATTTCTATAGCGGTAGCTCAAATCGAAAGAGCGTGATGGAAATAAGATACAGTTACTTATCTTATGCCAAGCGAAAGTATGTTGGTATTGGAATTAATATAGGTACCCAAATCATGTTGGGAGTTTGTCCAAGCATGACGCTCCACTACTCCGGCGAAGTTTCCTTAGTGGAAGGCTGAGGCTGCCTAACTGTGAGGCATAGCGGGTTCCGAATACCAGAAGTTTCCTGGCGGGGTAGGCCCGGCAGTGGTCATCTAGCGGCTATGCCTTCTAGAGGAGGATGTCAGCAGACGTTGCCCGACTGGGTTGATCTTGTGATGCCGCTAATGTACGATGGCACGTCAAGATTGTTGACGCAAGGTGTTTGTTGGAGAATGGTGTTCCTGGCGGAGCCCTAACTGGCGGTCTCCGATGATTGTGCTTTGCTGAAAAAACCGTTGATTAGAGCTTGGCGGTGGATGTGACCGCTGACGATGCTCTGGAGGATTTGAGCTTGTCGGAGGTCGTGCCCTCTAAGGGTGCCTACCAGTTGGTAGTGCCAAAGTTTGGTGTTGCCACCGATGGGTATTAGCGGAAGAGGTTTCCCTCTGATGAAGCCTAGCAGCAGAGGCCTGCATGGTGTGTCAGGATTGTTGGTGGACAGCAGAGCTCTTGCTAGCAGTGGCCTTGCTAACTGGTGGTTAGCGATGACCAAAGACTGCTAGCGGATGGCTTGCTAGTTGCGTACAACAGATGTGTACAGTCCCCCGGTGTCGAGAGTTCTTTACCGCTGGTGAGATGTTGTAGTAAGAGGCATTACCGCTGATGGTGGAGACGCTGGTGTAAGACTTGGTGCTCCAAGTTGTCTACCAGAAAAGATTTTTTTTTTTTTTTTTTGGCGTTGGCCAGCCCCGATGAGCGTTGACCGAGAGTTGGCCTGATGCCAAAGAGCCAAAGTTCATGGTACGTGACGAAGCCTTTGTGTCGGCTTCCCACAGACAGCGCCAATGTTAACGTTTGGTATTAGGTGGTGCCCAATCTTGGTTAACGTGGGTCTCGTTGAGCGGACAGCTGGATGTGAAGGGTCTATTTGAGCAAACCGCTAGGTATGATACACTGACCGCTAGTGCTACCTGTCAAATGAGATACAAAGGGCGTCAGGAGAGAAACCACGTTGGGCGGTCTTCACTTCTCCGATGCCTAAGTTAGTCAATGTATGTTGACAGAGTAACAGTAGGTGAGTAGTAAATGTGTTGTATGTATATATAATGAGGAGAGAGGAGTGGACCTTGTATATGTGGAGAAGAGGCTGACCTCTTACTTGTTTTCGGTGTGGGACTGATGGTTCAATTCACAGCTTCTGATGCTTCAGCGAGGCTATCTTGGTGCGGCGCGTGGCAGTGCTTCAGTGGTGATCTGGGGGTAAGCCGGGGCTCAGGTGATAGCCTGCTTGGTTGTGCTTCCGTAGGTCACACTATTAGTGGTTGTTAGTATCGTTGGCGGTAGCATGAACGTGGCTCATTATAGCTAATTATGCTTGGCAAATGCCATGTGAGTACATGCCAAGAAAACGTTCTTGTAAAACGAGCTCCATGTATTTGAATCTGGGTTCTTGGTCGGGCTCTGTTATGTGTATCTTTGTAAAATTCAGATTTGGATTCTGGGATTTTGGTGATGGGTGCTAATTTATCGTGTGGTGTTTCGGACATGAAGGCAATCTTCAATCTATTTCTGGTCTTCTGCTTTAAGCATGGAAGCAAAGAGAGAATCTCTCTCCCTTCAGTTGATTGGGTGTCCTCGACCCATTATTCACTCCGACTTTTAACCCAAATCAGAGCTCACTCCAAGTGAGAGGCCTGAATAGCTGGAGCAATTAACTCACTGGCATCACCCTTTCATCTCGACGGGAGCTTTGCCAGTAGCAAGCTCAAACTGATTTGGGCTGCCCCCAAATCTTCTCTCTACACTCTAAACTGATCGCCTGCAATTCTTTCCTTTTCCCTCTAATTAACCACATTTATGGGAATCAAGTTAGCCTCCGGTTTCATTTCAATGAATCACCACGACAGTGGTCAAGACCGGCGGACTTCGATATGCTTTTGGGATGTATCAACTCCATAGAAATGAGTTCACGCACCCACGCGCCACCACTACAGCCATTCAATTGAAGTCCCAGACTTGGGTTCTCCAACAGGACCTCAAGAAATCCTAGAAGTGCAAAATCGGACTCGGGTTCTCATTTTACCCACGGTATGCAACAAATCGAAGAGAGAGAATCAAAGACCAAAGAGGCGACGAGAGGAGGGAGATGGGATTTGCGACTGCTTTGGTGGAGGAGACAAATAAAGAAATGACCCAAATACCCCTCCAAAATTAGCAACTTAACGCCATCCATGTACGTATGTTGGGTCGGACTGGCTATTTGAGGTACTAATGTGATAGTTTCAGAAAGTTAGGTTTTAAAATTTTAAATGGACCATAGTTGAAGTACACTGTTTCTAAAATTTTCCCTTCCTGATATTTCTCTGTTAAAGTAGAATCAAAAATCACTTGCAACAGCAAATGAAAGCCTACTAGCATATTCAGTTTGAAAACTTGGTTTAATTTGGGTGCATTGTACCATAAACTTTCAGGAGCAACTGCCACGAAGTTAGCTTCACAATGACAAATTTGCAAGAGTATCATCTCCTCGTTTAGGAGGCGCAACTACAGCTAAAGTAATAAACTGTATCAACTTTATGCAGATTGAGAGAAGCAACATCAAACACAACTGAATGTTACAGGAAAAAACGAATGTTGAAGTTCAAAATTTATCGGTACACTAACAACATCTAAAGGATTCTCACATATGGAAAACAGGAAAGTAGAAACAACTACAGTTATTATCACTCTATAAGAAAATTTAAAGAGGAAGTTCGCCGCTGTCAACGATCACAACTTTGCTCTTGGGTGTTCCACCCTGACTTCCTTCAGCTTCAACCTTGTAAACCACATCCATGCCAGACAGCACCTTTCCAAATACAACATGCCTGCCATCCAACCTATAAACATATATTCATAATTAGTCAGGAGTTCTAGCTCAACAGTGCAGTAGTTCATGTCCTCTTTAAGTAAGACTTTTCAGTTCAACTCCTAATCAAGAGGGTGACAGAACTCTACTTAAATGAGTGCTACTGTGCTATATGCAATGCATGGTTTGACACCTTCCATTTGAGAGGAAGACCCTCTTTTTATGTCTATATTGGAAATGTTTAGCTTGAGGTCAAAAGAAATTTGATGCATCAAAGATAGGTACAAGCACGTAGATGGACAAAAAGTTTAAATATATAGATACGTAACCATATAAACTTTAGCATCTACCTCATGAATTTGATGCATCAAGCAAATAAATGTGCGGACATATGAATACAAAAACAATGCGTTTTGCAGCAGGACATAGTAGCTTTAACAAAAGTATTTATTTGTTCATCAAATATGCATGGATGCACATAACATTACCAGCTAGTTGTCACAGTGGTGATGAAGAATTGTGAACCATTGGTGTCTGGGCCAGCATTTGCCATTGACAAAAGCCCTGTACACAAGAGTAAAGCAATTTTTGTTGATATCATATAGGTTCAAACGTAGCTAGGCTGTGAAAATCCATGTCACTCAGAGAAAAAAAAAAGGTGTAAAAGATGACAGTACCTGGTCCAGTATGCTTCAGCTTGAAATTCTCATCAGCAAACTTCTCTCCATAAATTGATTCTCCACCTCTTCCATCACCGAGAGTGAAATCACCTCCCTGAAGCATGAAGCTGGGAATAATCCTGTGGAATTTGCTACCCTTGTAATGGAGAGGTTTTCCGCTCTTTCCAATGCCTTTCTCCCCTAAAATTATATGCAAAAGAAAAGGATGTGAGAAAACCACAAAAGAGATTTGAAAGCAACTTCTACAATGAAGATTAATTTCCGACAGTCTAAGACCAAGAAATCATCCCCTCGTTGACTCTTAGCAATGCAGAAAACAGGAATGTTTGCATTTATATCTACTAATTCTATTCACCCTACCACTTTTACATGTCAGCCGTTACTGAGATCTAGAAACTTCACCGCAACTCATTTAACACACATCAACTACTAAATTCAAAACAAGGAAATGAAGACGAGCAACAAGTTACCTGTGCAAAGAGCTCGGAAATTTTCTGAAACGAAAAAACCAGAGGAGCAAGTTAGTAAATTCTTCACATGTATCTTCAAAAACACAGAACCCAACATAGAAAACGATATGTTAACAAGAATACCTGCCGTCTTAGGAACAGCCTTCCCGAAGAGACCCATGACAATACGACCTGAACCACATTGATCAAATTAGTACCACTCTCCCTAATCACCCAAAAAATCTCCACAGTTGAAAACGATTGTGCATTTTCCTAAAACTTTATCATACACAAAAGTCTCTATACGCATATCTACCAAAGTCGTGACCTTTTTCATTTCCCAATTAGGATTTGCATCATATTAACATAACACCAATATCAAAATTGAGATTACAATAGCACAGTCCCTCAATAACATTGAATTTGAGTAATTGATCCAAATTAAGCAAGGCCCATACCAGCAGGCTTCCCAGCAATTTCAACATCGAAGTAAACCTTGGAGGTCACTTCCTTCAGATCCTCCTTGGATTTCTTTGCCTGTAACAGAAAACAAAAAAACAAAAACCCGATCACTGATTCCGACCAAGCCAAGTATTCAAGACTTAAAATTGGTAAAGGCCCAGAGATTTAATTGGATGGATTAGCTGAAATTTGTTTACCTCAATTAGAGCTAGGGCTCCGAAGAGGACCAGAGTACAGAGCAGCAACGACGTCGTTCTAGCCATCTCTTTGCTTCAGTCTCTCTCTCACTCTCAGATCAATTCCTCTGCTACTGATGAACAGACGAGAGCAGACCCATTTTATATGCGAGTTTAGAGGGTAGCCCAATAGGATTTTGACACGTCGGAAGGTTTGGGTGTTTCGGCAGGATGTGATTGGTTGAGGCGTGGAGGATTAGTCGGATCATTCTTATTGGATTTGAATGGAAATGGGCCGGTGGTCAGTTGGGCCTTAACTAGAGTTGGTTCTTTTCTTGTTTTTGAAAGACGGAACAAGAGAACTAAACAAGAGCTTGTAGTGATCCCCAGTAGGAACAAAACAATCTCAAAGCTAGCAACTTTAATTCACAAAGCTGTTTCTTAATTTGTGTAGCGAATCAGTTCGAGGTTTCCAGACGTTGTTATTGTGGATTTGAGTGTCAGAAATGCTCAAGATGAAATGCCTTGATGTGAATAATGTTGAGAACGCCTTGATGGTGTTCGATGAAATGCTTCACTCGCGTCCTCTGCCTTGTGTTGTCCGCTTCAATCAACTGTTGGGCCAACTTGCCAAACTGATACACTATTCAGCAGGTCCTCTCTTTGAATAGACAGATGGGTCTCATTGGAATGGCTTCGGATGCTTATACTCTAACCATTATCATTAATTGCTACTTCCATTTGAATCATATGGGGTTTGGTTTGTCTGTCTTAGGCCAATTCTTCAAGTTGGGTCTTCAACCAGATGTCCCCACCTTCAACACCCTTATCCACGGCTTTGTTCTCCATAATAGAGTGGCTGATGCAGCACGACTTTTCAGCAAAATGGGACGTCATTGTCAGCCGGATGTGGTTACTTTTAGCACACTAATAAAGGGCTCTTGCATGATGGGTGACAACACTGCAGCTATGCAATTACTTAGGAAGATGGGAGGAATAGGATGCGAGCCTAACATATTTACCTTGAACACCATTATCGACAGTCTTTGTAAGGATACACTAGTTGATCAAGCATTGAACCTCTTCACAGAAATGATTACCAGAGGTATTGCTCCAGATGTTGTTACTTATACCTCTTTGATTCAAGGAGTTTGCAATATAGGCGAGTGGAAAGAAGCTACAAGGTTGTTGAATGAAATGGTGAGTCAAAATATCTTTCCAGATGTCTTCACCTTCAGTGTCTTGGTTGATCCACTCTGTAAAGAGGGGATGGTTTTGGAAGCCAAAACTGTGGTTGACATGATGATTCAAAGACATATTGAACCTGATGTGGTTACATACAGTTCGCTTATGGATGGTTACTGTTTGCGAGGAGAGATGGACGAGGTAAAACAAGTTTTTGATTTAATGGTTAGCAAGGGCTCCATGGTTAATGTTCAGTGTTGTACCATATTGATAAATGGATATTGCAAGGGTAAAAATATCGATAAGGCTTACAAGATTTTCAAGGAAATGCATCATATGAAACTTGTTCCTGATACGGTTAATTATACCACTCTTATTGGTGGTTTTTGCAAAATGGGGAGAATACAAGAAGCAGGAAAGCTGTTCTCTCACATGCAACGTTGTGGCCAACATCCAAGTATTCAAACTTATGCTGTTTTACTTGATGCCCTACGTAGCAACCAGCAACTTTCTAAGGCAACAGAATTGCTTAGAGAGATGAAGGACAAGAAGTTGGAACTGGATATTGTAATTTACAGTATTATTATTGAAGGCTTGTGCAAAGCTGGGAAAATGGATTCTGCAATAGAGGTCTTCTCTGGTTTGTCATTAAAGGTGTACAGCCTAATGTGAGGACGTACAATATAATGATTCATGGATTTGTAAAGGGGGCTTATTAAATGAAGCAGATAAGTTGCTGAGAAAAATGGGAGAGAAAGGCTGTTCTCCAGATGGTTGGACCTATAACATTATTATCCGAGGGTTGTTAAATAACAATGACGCATCAAGGGCTATGAGACTTATTCCAGAAATGGTAGAATCGGGTTTCTCTGCAGATGCATCAACTATGGAATTGATAGTTGGTTTATTGTCTATGGATATAGTAGACCCAGCTTTGTTGCCGTTGTTAAAAGATTCATGATAAAACTGATTTGATTGTTTGAAACAGAAGTTGCTTAGTATTATTAGACGAGATGCTAGGCCTATAGCCCTAGCTGCCCTCTTTAGATCATTAAAGCGGACTCCTTGTCCGCCTCCCTGTATCTCGATTTTTTCTTTTTTAATAAAAAGCTGTTTCTTCCCAAAACAAAGAAGTTACTTAGTATGGGTAGGAAGTATGAGACTTATGCACTTTTGACAACCTTGGATGTAATGTATACATTACATTTTAATTCATCATTTCAATACCCAATGTCATTTCCTGGATCAGATGGCACTTTCAGCATTGTCAGATCCTTATCCATATAACTTGGAACTTTCATTGCTATTGACTAATTCTAGGTAGATTGATAAACTGCTAGTATATGGTGCTACTCACTACTCAGTTAGTCAGTTATGATTTGTGAATATGCAGGTTTGACCTATTTGGGAAATAAGCCGTTTAATCTTACTGTGTTCAGATGCTAATCATTTTACCTCATCTTGGATTCTTTAAATTGTTGACCAGCAAGTATACCAATTCACTATCAACAACATCACTCAAACTTATTGACTAGCAGCAATTGATATGAAGGATGATCTTTGGTCTGGCTTTGTTGTGCTTGTCACCTTTTGGTTCTTTGGTCACTCTACTAATACTCATTATTTAGTTGTACCAATTGTTCATTGTTTATGCAAATTTTCACATGTTTCTTAATCTGAGAATTGAAATGCACACTTTATTTCAGTTTCCATGTCACTTATTTCCATGCAATCAAATGCACCCGTTAATTTAAGGTTACAAAATATTAAAATTTTAGACGTATCCAATCAATACTTTTGCTTGTGTTGTGTGTATATGAGGAAAGGGTTGGATTTGATTATTTCATAAAATGGGTCTGAAACTACCCAAGTTTCAACTTATGCAAGCAGTCAAGGAAAGCCTAAACTTCTTACTTGTCCTTTTTTTTTTCTCATGATTTTTATTCTATTGTTACGTAATGGACTCAGTTTTACTAATGACTTTAGCATCTAGGTGACCTGGTTTGTTTGGATTGTTTGGGGTATTGATGTTCCTCACCTGCAGCATCCATGGGTGATTCGCCTGAATTTCATTTTATAGCTCTCATTCGATCTGTCATCCACTCATCTATTTTTGCTTTTTCCTTCTGCAGCTGTTATGTGTTCATTAAACTAACTTGGTGTATGAACAGGCACAGGAACTCTAGTGTACAAAACCCGGCCTGGTCAATTTAATTTGCAGGGATTCTACGCACCTCCTCCTCTAATTTTTGATGCCTTGAAGGGAGTAGTTTCTTCAAACTAGTGCAACTCTTGTTTGATTGTAGTTATGTGTCAGCAATTCTGATTTTCAACATCAGTTTGTAAAACAAACACCCACAAAGTTGTTTATTCAATAAACTGTACTCAAACTTGAGCATTTGTGCTTACCTCAGATATATTGCTAATCTTCACACTTATCTTTTGCATAGTTAGGTGTCCTGATGAGTGCTTAATCTGAATAATGTTCTGTCGTATTATATTATGTAGTGCATGTATACCTGTTACTTGATCATTTCTTTGATTATAAAGATTCCTGAGTTGGGTTTTCTTGGAATTCTGTTAGTTTTGCGGATGTAGACATCCTTCAGTTTACATTGGACTAGAAACGTGGATCTTAGATCACAGGAGGATTGGTTGAATAACTCTTATATAGTTGTATTAAGGATCAGTGAGACAAATGGAATGGACTTGAAATTTCAGATACCTATTTGGTATATGGTTTACAAAGAAGAAAGCCCGCATTATTTGGAAACTTCACTACTAGTGTATATCCAATAAAAAGCTTAGTTAGCATCATGGATGCTTTTATTGACGTGTTAATTATCCAAAGTCTACTTTTAACTTATTCTTGCAAATGATGTATCCTACTGTATCTTTTGAATAATCTATTGCTGTGGCTTTGGTACTTACAGTTGCCGTCAGCAAATGAAAAATGCCAACTTTGAGGATGCTGCATTAGAGCAGATTCAGGAGATTGTTCGAAGGAGGGTGTCGCCTCTGTTTAACCCAAAGGAGATGAAAAGATTTATAGAATTTGCTGTGTTATAGATTAGGATATGTATCAGTTATCCAATGTAGCTTGTTTCAGGACTGCTAGGTTGTCCAGGCTCTCAAATCTCTATGTAGCTCTTGTTTGTTGTACTACATCTATGTTTATCGTGCCCTCTAACCTGTTGGGTGATACTCTTTCTAAAGCCTCTGATGATCTTGGTTCACTTTTCAGCATAGCACATTTTGTTCCCTGTCTCAATTTGGCTTTGAAATAAATAGTGTTGCATTACTGTGACTTGCTCCTTTCAAAACTGGTGGTGGCTGCTCTTGAGGTAGTGCTCACGTTGATGTTATCTTGGAAAAGCTCTGCTTGTTGTTCTCCTTGAGTTGGTGTTGGTCTGTCTCATATATTCATGATGTGTGATTCATTTTATCCATTTTTACCTGCTGCAAGTTGTCATGGTGATTCGCTTCCGACTTGATCTCTTCTTTATGGTTTCGTTTTCCTTGTTCAAACGGTATTGGTTTTAGGAGTGCATTGTCTGTTGACTCCCACTTTAGGATTGATTTGGTCTTTCAGTCCTAGTTGTTTTAGGTTTTTGTTTTCTCTTATTAACAAAAAAAAAAAAAACAAGGGGTATATCAGTCGCATTTTTTTTTTCCGTTTCTTTTTCCTTTAGCCTGTTTCTTTTCTTCGCATCTTTGGGTTTGTCTTCCAGTTAGGGTTTATTCTATCATCATGCCTCCCTCTAAGTCTGCTCTGCGCTCTCGGACGACTCAGGTTGGTTCTAATGCTTCCTCTCAAGATGCTACCTTGGCTGTCCCATCTTCTTCAAGACCTGCGGTCTCCAGTAAGAACCCCTCCAAGAAGTCCAAGAGAGTTCACGAGTCTTCTCCAGCTGCTCCATCATCCACTTTGGACTCCTTTCGATTTGCCTCTGCTGACTCTCAATTCAGTCTTTGTTCGTGGAAAGTGGGTTGATTTCAATCCATCTCACCTTCATTCAGCGCTTCATCTCTCTGAGCTCAACTCTGATGTCTCGCTTGACTCTGTTAAAAGCTATATTGAAGGGTTCAACAAAAAACGACTCATGGCTGAGTTGTATTGGAATAAAGAGGCAGTCAATCCATCTGACACCTATGCTACTCTTGGTCATTTATCTCAGCTCTCCAAGCTTGTATACCATTTTGTGACCAGTTACTTGTGGCCGTCTTCTCAGTCTTCTCAACTCTCCATCGGCCCGGGTGCTTTAGCTGTTGCTATTCTGACTCGAAAGTTCTCCTCCATTCCTCTTCATCAATATGTCTTTGATAGAGTGAAGGAAGCTGCTTTAACCAAGGGCACCAGTACCTCAGCCTCCCTTATTTTTCCATGCCTGATCACTCAAATCTGCAATGCAAGCAATGGTCCCACCTCTCGTGAAGATGATTGGGCTGAGGCCCCCTTGTATAATCTGCATTCTCTGTCTCGCAGTGATGGGCAAAGCTCTCTTCCTTGCCCCTCCATCAATGATGAAGCTTGGTACACGCTATTGGATCAACGTTTTTCTCGTCTTGAAGCATCGTTTACTGCACTTCAGTCCTCCATCAAAGAGACCCTGGCTCCGTTTTCTCGTCTCGTTGATGCTCATGAGCAGGCCATTCTGAATGCCCTCTCTGCTGCTGCTCCTTCAGCCCCTGCTGCTTCTGATAGTGAAGAAACTGAATCTCCATCCGCCTTAGACTTTGTCCACAGCGAGCGTCGCTCCAAGCGCTTTGCTAACCGCCCTGCTGCTCATCACTAGCTGTGACCCCTCTTCACCTCTTTTTGTTTATTTCTCTTGCATGTGTTTAGGGGGAGAGAAATTATTTTGCTTACCCTTTGTCCTTTCCAGGCAAAAAGGGGGAGAAAATTGTTAGTTGACAATTGCTAGCATGGTTTATTAGTTATCGGCCTTATCTTTTTTTTTCTGTTGCTTGTAGCTTCACTGGTATTCTGTTTTCATTGTGTGCAGTTTCACAGAACTCGATGTTTTCGGCTTTGTTTATGAAAGAATAGTTTTATGTTCTCTTGATCATAGTTTTTGCCTAGGAAATGCCAAAGGGGGAGAATGTTAGAGCAAAAAATGTTTTGTAATTGGCATTTCCTAGCTCATTATCTAAAGCAACTCTTGTATCTAGTTTTGGCCTATGTCACTTTGATCTTCAGAAGAATGTTGTGCTTCAAGTTCTATGGATCTTTCCTCCTCAACATCATCAGGTATAAATTGCATTCATATTGCTTGCTATTTTTAGGATTGAAGGTCCATATCTATCCTAGATTAGGATGAGACCTGCATTTCAATCCTGTGTGTCTGAGCTGAGCTGGCAGCTTGTTTTAAGCTTGTTTTATTTAATGTGTCTGATCTGATCTTAATCAAGTGAGTTATCCTTCTTACACATGTCCAGTCAGCCCTAGCTCGGGTCTTTCCATATAAATAGATTCTCACACTCAGCTAGCCACACACTTGCATCTAGAGAGCACTGTTCCTTATCGGGTTCTCTTATCCTCAGAACTCTCCAGAGATGCACTGAGCCAAAATCTTCTTTGATAACATCTTGGTAAGCTGTTCCATGTCTAGCTTCCAAAGTATTGTCAAACCCAGAAAACCATATCTTTAAAACACCATCTGTGTATGTCTTCTTGTGTGTTGCGTACATGTCTTTGTGCCTTGAGATGATTGACGACGTTGTGGGAGTTGTGCCATCTGAAGATTGACAAAGGATTTACAAGTTCAGCTGGTGAAGTCAGTAGCAAAGCAAAGACAGAGCTGCCTTCTAGATTGGGTCTAGGTAGATTGAGCGTCTGTAAGTGTTTATGTATTGATTTCTTATAGTGAATTTGTTACCGGCATAGTGCCCGCAGTTGTTTCCCTTCTCTAAGGGTTTTACTGCGTCAACAGTCTTGGTGTTTGTGTGTGATGCTTTTGGCTTCTGTTGATGGTTTGGAAAATTGAGAAAGTCTTAACCTTGTTGCGATTTGATTAGTGGTTTCGATTAGGATCAAAGTTATTCTGTAATCCTAATTTAGGATTGAAACCACTCTGGAATCCTAAACCATAAGTTAAAGTTGTTGGCCAGATTTCTTATCACTTTAAATAGTGGCATAAGTACCCGTTCTGTAATTACAAACTCCCTACAATTTATGCTACAATTAGTCACAGCATATCTTACACATATAGAAGACATGAAAATATCATCTATATATCTCATCAATCTCAAGCAAAAAGCAAAGTCAAACAAAAGTTTTAGATCAGATCGACTCCTTCTCATACTGCTAATTAACTTTAATCATACAGTTCCATTCTTTCAACAATATTCAATTCCATTCCGCAGAT